>JXSR01S016691.1:41508-52194 GCA_000969725.1 Ophiothrix spiculata | reverse complement strand
GTTAAAAAATGTTACCAAATATGGTGTAAAATATTACAAATCTACGGTGTTCAGGTGGCACATGCCAACAATGGGCTAAACTTTACACAGCAAACAGGGATAATAGCTTTGCAAAAGTCTGGAGTAAAATTTTACCAAAAGTGGGGTAAATTTCTACACAACGCTGGCATATGCCCTGGGCACCGCTATGTGGGGTAAACTTTATCAAACTTAACAGGTGTAGTAGTTTTACCCCTCAATTGTGCACTTATTTTACACATAAGTGGGGTTAATTATTCTTACCCCATAGAGTTGTGTGTAATGTTATTACCACTGCTTGTGCAGATATTGTGTAGTTATTTACACAATTTTGATAATAGTTATTTACACAATTTTGTTTAATAATTGTGTAAATATGAGAACCTGCAGAAAATAAACTACAAATCACAAAAAAAAATGAAATGAACATCATTAGATATACCATTTTTGCAAAAGCGTTTTATTTTGATACATGTTTCTATCTGTAACTGCTTGTTGTTAAAATAATCGGTTGTTATTCAGATTCTGCAGACCACTTAAAATTGCCAAAACTTGTGTTCACAATCTTTTTACCAAACAAACTCTTAAATATCCCTTCATTATACTCCTGATGCAGTTCTGTTTTCCATTATTACTTAATACAGCTCAAAAACAATGTATGCTGAATAATATGTTTCCTTTTTTGACATGCATTTTCCCAATTATTTATAACATCATCTCTATAAAATTAAACATGTGTGGCTTCTCCTTGAATCATCTCAGTACAGTACGTAACTGACTACCATTTTTGTATAAGCGTTCTATTCTGATTCATGTTTCTTTCTGCTTACATGCATGTATTCAGATTCTGCAGACCACAAAAAAAACCCAAAATTTATGTTTACATATTCTTTTAACTCAACAAACTCTTAAATCCCTCTTCATTATACACCTGCGGTTTTATTTCCCATTATGATTTAATACAGCTCAAAAACAAAGTGTGGTGAATAATCTGGTTTTTTTGACATGCATTAGTCCAATTGTTTATAACATCATCTCTCAATTAAACATGAGTGAAATCTCCATGAATCATCTCATTACTGCAGACACATGCTGAATATGACTTTGTTCATCAGTCACTTCATTTTGACTAATAATTTATACCAAGTATTTATTTATACCTAGTATTTTCTTTGCAAAATATTATTGTCAAAATCTATAAAAACCATCACATGAAGGGATCATTCAGCAGTATAATGCAATATATGCAAGAACACAATAACCTATAGTGTAACCAGAACTCAGTATATTAAAACAATTAATCATAAGCTTGATAAAGAGTTCAACACAACATTGTCAAAATCAATTTTTAGTAACTTTACTTTTACTTGTAAACAAGTCCTAATTCTCTTTCTTCGGGCAAACAAGGGTCCCTATTTGAATGTTTGAAGGCATAACTGCCTTTGTTGATATTGTGTTGCAAAGCAACTACACCCTATTGGATCTGTAACTGCTTGGAGAATTGAATTGAAATACTGCACTTTCTCTTCTAAAGGATGTGTACCAGTGACCACATCCTCTAAGACATGAGCAGCAGCTTTTTTACTTTATCAACTATGTTTACAATAAAGTGTCTGGAAGTGTTGAGACAATCTTGAAATGACGAAGCATGAACATTTGAACTGTTGAGGCGAAGCACATATTAAGTAGTAGCATGTTGTATATCCTCTATAATTTGTTCTGTATCTGGATGTTTCATTGGGACTTTCTTCAGGGGAATCAGAGTGAATGGCTTGTGCAACTCCATTGTTATTGTCAGCTTCAAGTTTAATATTCTGAAGCTGATATTCTAATTCTCCATGGACAGTCTGCAAATGTCTTTTATAAGCAAAACCACTAAAGTACACTGATTTGCATTCCCCCTGGGATCATACAATTTTGGTTTTGCTTCTAGGTGTAATAGAATGCCACCATTTCAAGTGATTCAATAGCACTTTCAATGTTGAGAATGTGGAATCCAAACAGTTGTAGCAGATTTCAACTTACATTTTGTTGTTGCTCCTTAAAGATGTTCAAGTAGTATTTGAATTTCATTTTCAACTTGATTTATCCTGGCAAAGCAGTTGTAAAGCACTGTCATCATTTGGCCATCAATCTTTTTAGCTGTGGGGGAAAAAGGAACAAATAACTTGATTAAGTGAATGTTCAGAACAAGACAAAACATATTCACATTCTTTGGGCAAAGTATGACAAATTGTTTAAATTTCTTGAGTGAGTCTGTGAACCGACTTCCTTTTTTTTAAAATGGCTAGTCACGGTAACTTTTTAAAAATTTGGCAACTGTTTAGTAATAATCAAAAGTTTTAACTTACATTAGCCATTTAACAAATAGATTAGTGGGCATTAAAGGTAATAAAGGTTGTCAAATGTTAACTTTCAACATCCAATACAAAATTTATATGGAAGAGAGCAATCCCCCCCCCCCTTTGGCACCAAAAGGTGGGAAAATACCGTGCGTGGTTAAAGTGTTATTGCATTATGCTACAACAGGAGCTAACAAGACCGGGTGTCGGAGAGCTCTCATTGAGCATGTTGAGTCTTGAGCTACTTTGGGACTCCCATTTTTGCACTATTTCTAATAGTCATTGTGTCGGTTATTACAGGAGCATGGTCCAATTTTTTCAAAATTTTGATTTCAGCTGTAAAATTTCACAAGCAGTTGTGAGAAAAATATAAATGATCAAAATCTCAAAATGTTTGAAAAACAATTGAACCAATCGGACCATACTTCTTTAAAGACAAGGTTAACAAAAAAAATTAAAAGCACACAATGGGGGCAAGTCACAAGTCTTAGCAGTGAGACATTTTTCCCAAGACCAAGAGATAAACTGTATGGTAATGAGTCAGTTACTGCTTAGAGCCAATCACAAGCCCTACTTGAAAGTTAACCAAGAAAATTTGACCCTTGACCAAGCAGATATTTAAAATACCAGAATCAATTTCTCTATCCGCTACACTGAATTCGCATAAAGAATGGGTCATCAGACATAACAACAGCACCAATGTGTGTCTCGTGTGTATTAAGATATATGAGGAAGGTTGGCTGGAAACATGGTTTCGAGTACTTTACTTTCAATTAGACAGCATGTGTATGCAAGACTGACCATCGGAAGGCCTAGAACGACTATGCAGTTACGATATTCATCTGCAAAAACCTTTTCACCATTGAAAATCATGTGAAATAGATTCAACTTTAATCAGCTGTTACTCGGTAATAAAACTAGTTACAAATTAAGTTGAAGCATTCCGTGAAAGAACAGATAGTCAAGTGATAATTTATCCAACTTAAAACGGTTTTCTATTGGTTAATTCCCTAAAACAAGCGCTTCCCTTGGGCTTTCTACCCCATGAAAATTCACGGTAAAAGATAGGAATCAGAAGTGGGCGGAGCTTACAGTCAATTTCTTGAATCGATATCGTGACGTCAAAAATGTAAACATTTCTATAGCTGGGTTGCTTTCAAGATCCTTTCGTCACACGTGGTGATTCCGTACAGTACAAAGGAGTGCATTTAGCGGTGAGCACCGGAAAAATGTCGCGATATCAGGTGTTTGTAAGGCTTGTGAAGTATCACTAGTACCAGAGCGGTTATTAGCACCTTTGTCTTTGTTAGTACTATACTATTTTTTATAACCATCACAACTTGCTCCCGGTGATGATGGCTTTACTAACTGTACATTGTATTGATATACATATGACCAAGTATTAGTCGCACACAAATCCCGGTGCATGATAAGCTTACTTGTACATGCATGCAACCGAGATTTTTCTCAAATGCAACCAGCTAGAAGCGTACACCTTTTAATTCTGCTGTATACATCATGATAAAGATGAGATTTACATAGAAACACATACCTTCAAATACTGGCAATAAGAAAGACATATCATTATCAGAAAGGAACTTAACATCTTCGGATTCGACGCCATGCTGGATCTCGTAGTTTACATATTATTTTGCATTTAAATGTCGCGCGAGGTGTTGATTTTACCCCGTTGCCGGGTAATACGTCACTCAGTTGCCACGGTAAACATTTACCGCTGTGTGTTGCGATTAAATATTGCTGTGAAATTGTAGAATTACTCATTTTTTGGCAAAAAAGTGCACAATATTTCACCCCACTAATTTTACCGCTCGAAAAAGTACCAACCTTTTTGAGTATTTTTATTCATGTTGGATAGATTTCCATTCCGCATTCAGCTGGTCTTGATGGCTCTTATTTTAACCAGAGCCATCAAGACTGGCTGAAGATGTGGTTGGTACCACGAAAGCGCTTCCGGGTAAGCGATAATAAATTTTACTGTAGAAGTTTGAACATTATCTATTATGATACCCACCTGCTTAATAAAGGATATTCTTTATTACTCTCATATTCAAAATTAAAGGGTAATTGATGCACACAAGATCGTAACAATCAATTCATAAAACTCATGTATTGTTTTGAATAAAAGCTCACAAACACCAGTTTGAAATACCCTGTTTATATTTCTAGTCGTTTGCTACTCAGGAAAAGGCACTCACTGATCTGATGAGACTGCCTTAAGGAATACAGACGTATGAATGCAATTTAATTGCAAAGCATGTCATTGTGGCGGTTGCTTTAAGTGCCTCGGATGAATAGGTAAAGGATCGACATTTTGAAAGCGGGATAGAATAGAATGGCATGAGTTCAAAAACTGAAATTGAAATGTAATACGGTACCGATAAGGAAAGATTGGAATATTTCAGTACAGTATATTTTAACAAAAACAACAACAACAGCAACAACAACAGCAACAACAACTACAACTACAGCAACGATGTCAACAACAACAACAACAACAACAACAACAACAACGTCGTCTTAATTAGGTTTGTTGTCAAAAATATAATTTCTTATTATAACATGCTTCATTACCAAAAAATTCCAAAGTTCACGCTCATATCAAAAACATTTTCATCGAATTTGTGTTATTCATTTTTTCACATACATTCAACATGTATCCGTTTAAAGAATTTTGTAGATGTCTTGACTTAGTTGTATCGGTACACGCAGGGTAAAACGAATCAATACATATATAATGCCCTTTGTTACATATTTAAAGAAAGGGAAGAGTCACTCGGGATTTGTAACCACTCCAGCTCCTTCAGGATGTGTGTTACAACACAAGTAGGTTACAGTATTGTAGACTCCCGCGATACCCATATTCATTCCGATATTATGAATAATTCAGTTTCTTGTTGTATATAGATATCAGAAGTCAAATAAAAAACATCCAACATGTTGATTAGTAAGTAGATGTGCATGTTATTTATCTTCGCATAATAAATACGAATAAAATACGTTAAAAGGATTTTATATGGAGAATTACAAAGGGTTTAATAAAAAATGCGCGTATTTATATTTGCTATGTATATGTAAAACACAATTTTGAATATTATTATTTGATTTGATTTAAAGGGGCATTGGACAAAAAAAAAATTGAGTATGATTTATACTTCATGTGTTAGAAAATAACAGTAAATTACCAGACATCGGGAAGAATTTGATCTAAACCTTCAGAAAATTCTAAAATGTGTTTTGTTTGTTGATCTTGGGTATGAGGCTATTCAAAAAATTCATTAATAGCTTATCAATAATGATGCATGGTATTAGTAGAATCATGCGCCACTCTAACGTTAAGAATTTCGGTTGTTCCATATTAATGATGAATCTATTATTTGACAATTTATTAGAAACAAAAACTAATAATAGTTACTTAAGTATAATATTGAATGGCTTTGAGGGTGGTACAAGAAAATATTGTACGAGCTAAAAAATATTTTTTTTAGCGAGCACAATATTTTCTTGTATCACCTGAAAATATATTGTGATTATTATTATTTATATCAGGGCTTATGAAAATAATTAATTGGAATAAATCCATTTTCCTGCCGTCAGCTCAGAGCAGCTAAAATATCTCTGGAAAGGTGCCCGGATGTGTACAATATTGTTTAGAATATTGTACGCATCCTGGCACTTTCGTAAAAAATGTACAATACACAGTTTTATATTATTGTACAAAAGCCTGATATAAATAGTAAAAGGAAATATGTAAATGTCCAGTTTGTTATCCTATCTCAGGGACTATACCAGGATCTTTCCGTGGTAAATGTCACAAACGTTACCAAAATGTCAAATGTTCTTGTCCTTAAATTTAAATGAGATTTGAATTTCTTAAAGATTTGCTGCAACCTTTGAAGAAGACTCAATCACATTTAAATTCAAGGGCATGTAACATTTAAACGTTTGTGACATTTGCCATTGAATGACCCATCACCGCAGTCCCTTTTTTAAAATAACATCTAGTGAGCAGGACCTTCTCCCAGCTAAGGAAATATATACATGGCTTTCTTTTAACCTGAAGCGCATTTGTAGAGAAGTATTCTCATAGACTTCATTTTAACTTGGCATATTTTATTAACACAGTCCCTTGTTTAAAAAAACATACAGTGAGCAGGACTTTCTCCCAGGTAAGGAAATATAATTATACATTGCTTTCTTTTACACTGAAGCGCATTTGTAGAGAAGTATTCTCATAGACTTCATTTTAACTTGAACTTGGCATCTTTTTTGTAGTTTGCAGCAAAAGATACCGTTTGGTCAGTTTTCATGTTTGAACTTACTTATACTTTGACACAAGGAATATCACTTAATCTTTAATCTAAAGAAAGTACTTACCTCACTTTATATCAAGAGGCATGTTCTATTTTTTTGCATCAGGCCCACAACAATTAAAGGAGCAAAAGTGTTTACATTATTATGCTTTGAAAGATCCAGGTGTGGAAAAACTTGGATCCTTAGTGTAATAATGATAAAATTAATATTAATGATCCCGCTATGAGTTTTAAAATATTTTTGCAACTAATAGCTCGACCAATAAATATGGGCTGACTCTATCAAATTTTAAAACAATATTTCACAATCCACAATGAACCCTTAACCCTCGTCTACCCAGGGGGTAGGGGTTTGTAGCAACCTCGTAAGGTTATTTCCCCGCTGCATAAAAACGCAAAACCAACCGACCCCAGGCATTTGGGTAATCTTTTAACAGCCTATGCAGTCACTTTGATGACAAAATTAGGATGGTTCCACCTAAGGTGGTTAGGGTAGGCCGTCAAAGTTCGGGTGTAGGGGGGGGGGGGAGGGGGGAGGCCCGGGCCCGAAAGATTTTAAGTCGCCATTGTGAAATTTATGTGCGTTCTATGAAGCTGAAACTTGCAGGGCATGTTAGAATTATCATTTCCCTTCATTTAGCATAAAAACTTGACGAAAATCTGTTGTTTAGAACTTTTATAGCAAAATTTTGATTTTGGTGGTCAATTTTGCCAAAATCCCAAATTTCCGATCCGGACGAACTTTATGACGTCATAATTACGTTTTTTAAGATCTTGGTATCGTTGCATATGGGAGGACCATACCAATCTATTGATAGCAAAACCAAGTTCATAGGGGCTTTCGTTCCAAAAATTTAGGGGGGTGGTGGTGGGGGGTTGCAACCCTCCTCCCTGAACACTTTGAACACTTTTTTGAGGTAAAATATGATTCGTGTAATATTTTCGTAAATACGTAACCAAATAGAAATACACGTAAAATGTATCCTAAATTTGCGTTTAGATTTCTCTAGTCCCGAAATCTAGTAGCTTCTAGTAAATCGCGGCCGCCACTGTCTCTTTTTTTGTTTGAAACAAAAATACGAATTCTGGTATCGATTCACGCGTGAATCCCAGCGGATTTAGAAAAACATATTAAAGTAATATAACACGTACTAAAAAATATTCGTAACCCAATACAAAGACGCATTAAATATACCCTAAATTTGCACTTAGAAATCCCTTGTGCCATAATCTAGAAAATCGTGATCACTGCCGCTTGTTTACGGGCCTCGTCTACAGGGTGGTTCAAAAAACTCGACACCCAAGTTAAAAGTCCTTTTTTACTTAGCAATCGTACCTCTATCAACATCAGTTGGCAAAGGCATTATGTGGGAAAGGTTTTTAATAATTCCTGCATTTTTGATCAAGTTTTGATCATTGGTTTGTAAGATACAGTCCATTATCAAAATATTGCTTCCAAGTGACTTGTCCACGATTGCTCCTCTCTCCTTCTGATTTCAACCCTTCAAAGGATTACACAACATTGATGTGTAATCAATTTAAGTACTCAAACCTGCACGTATTGCACTGCATGTTGTGTTACGGGCGTTCCCTGCTTTAATTGAAGGCGATTTCATTGCATTTTCCAAGCTGATCTTTCAATGTAATCTCGTCACTTTACAGCACATAAGGGCCTGAAATCTATCTGACAACGATTGAGTGACTAAGTCTAACCATTCTGTTGGAAATCATTCACCGAACAAGACAAAACAAACAAAAACAAACAAACAATCAAAATTACGTGAGCTTGAGTTCACAGGCCTCTTGTATGAACCAGTAATCTGAACTGCACCATATACGTTGTTGAAACTGAGGCTCCACTATCTGAAGCAATGTTCAGGTACATCATTCAATTCAAAATTGATGGTCAATCACTTTCATCAGATAAATACTCAAAATTTAACCTGCAGTACAACACGTTTTTGAACCAAATACGGTGCAGATCAAGGGGAACAGATTGAAGACAAATACGAAAAAAGCCTTCGTGGACAAGCCACTTTGAAGGACGGTTTACATAAAGAGCTGTATCTCAAGACCTAATGATGAATATTGAATAAAACTTTCAGGGATGGTTTAAAAGGTATTAACAATAATTCCTGTGCAAATTAGAGTTGATTGAGGTACAATTACTGTCTGATATATGACCTTGAACTTGGGTTCTAAGTTTTTTGAACCACCCTGTATGTTCATTACACTCTTTAATAGAAATAACTCAATCTCTAAAAGGTTAACAATGGTTAAAGTATACGTTATAAAATAAATTTCCAAAAATATTCAGAAAGGCTTTATTGTTTACAATTAATATAAACAGTGTATAAATTAGAATTTGCAATACTCGTTTGCATCATCAATGTTAATGCGTAGATACATCATTATTCAACCTCACAACTTCCTTGCTCACTGGAAGTTCTTGAGAGTTTCTCAACACCAAAACCCATTTGCTAATTTAAATTAAACATTGCTGTACATACATTGAGTTGACACGTTACATAACGTTGCGAATTTGACTATTTATCGAAGCAATTCTATGCTAATTCTCTAATGAATTAGTTTATTTTTGTTCATATTTTTCATGTGGATGCCTATGTTTAAATATTCATTTGACAACGGCTGTTGTATTATTTTCAATGTTAAAGTGCATTATTGCATTTTAATAGTATTAAGTACACAATTAGTTGCAATCTCCGTTATATAATAATAGTCTTTTTATTCATCCATTAATTTATATATCAATTAAATTTTCTTTATTTAATTTCATACACCTTTTTTGAAATTTTAATTTCTGTAGCAAAACGTGTTGTTTTAAATAGAAAGACAAAATCACTTACAATGTGCAGAGAAAATGTGTTTAGTGAACGTTACTTAAGGGTTGATGACCTCCATCTGCTCAGGAAAATATGAATCCTAATTACGTATTGCCCTGGACTATTACCCATGTTATGGTTTTACAAAAGCTGTATCACAACGGCGAACAAAAAAAAATATGTCACAAGTCTTGGCCTCGTTTTTAAACACAATTAAAAAAAGAAGGTTTTCACCTTTATCCGACGATTTTCACGGAAGATGCAATAAATGTAACTTATCCGAGTCGTAGACTACTACACTCTTTATTGTAGTTCATTTTTTTTTAAATATTAACATGTCGATCAAATAATGCGCTAGCAAAACGGCTGCTCAAATTTTTACACTGTTGGGTGTCGTTTTCTTACTAAACAAACTATTTTGTTGAAAATATGGACTTTAAGGAACCTAAATTTTACTATAACGCAAAATCAACCCATTTTTTTTAGCTCTTTTCAACTTCAGCCGTTTTTTCAAAATGTCTTGCTCATGTAATGCTGAAAAGAAAAGCTAATATAAGGCGATGGAGCAAAATTTTGTTGGCCAGCACAATTCGGTCATATCTTTTTTTTATTTGAATTTTCAAGATGGCCGCGATGGACTGAATTCTGCACCTCTTGATTATTGTAAAATATTTATTACATGCATGGTGAAACATACAGAGGCAAGTTAAGAAAATCAAAGCCGTGACTGCACTGGGCTGCTATATTAAAACTTAAATATATAATGGGGGTACCATGGTACCCACCATTTGGTTTTTCGGTTCTCGCATTTTAACGCCGCAATATTTCAGGCTGTTAATATATGTAATTGTCTATATAGTATTGCGCTTCTTTTGGTGAAAAAAAATTGAGAGTGACTGCGTCGTTTTCGAGCTAATTATCATGAATAAGCATTTTTTTGGGTGCGGAAAAAAATGATTTGCCCATAAAACCACACGGAATAAAATTTTATTTCAACAATGTCAATGTGTTCATGATCTCCTAATTTGAGCCAAATTTCATTGGAAAATTCGATTATTTGGATGCCATTTTGAAACGGCACGTATATTTTTAATTTATTTTTCCTGAAATATGGTTTTAATTAGTGTACCTATATATGATGTAAAGATTATG
>JXSR01S016691.1:20097-34134 GCA_000969725.1 Ophiothrix spiculata | reverse complement strand
TATGCACTTACAGAAGTGTGGGGTACCTTTCAATTTCCGTAGTTAAGATTTGTATAAGGACATCATAGTCGCATGCATGGTTCGTTGTCGATTGTAAATTATATTAACATTAAGGTAAAAATTCATAGGTAAGTTTATCGAGGTGTAATAACCGATTTCTGGCACCTTAATTCTCGGTAGTGGTTATATCAAGTCTCTCATAAACTTGTGTTACTGGTTCGAATACCTTTGCTGCTTCAAATTAAACGAAAATTCAACTCTTACTGAAAGGGCAAAGTGACAGTAAGGGTCAGCTGGATTGCTTCGTTTAGAGAATTAAGAGATAATGATTTATTGTTTTGCATTTCACTTATAGTCATTATAGATAGGTGTACAGTACCATGAGTTATGGGCGCCCCTGCAGCCATTGCGATGCTCATTTATTACTGGTGCTTGTAACATTATACACACTGAATTGTTAATGTGTTGTCACAATTACCTTTTCAGTAATGAGAGCCTTGTAAAGCACGTTTGCAGAAATGTATAAAGAAGGAAACCAAGATGTAAATAAACAATTTTGATAATATCAAAGACTGTCATAAATGACTCGACATTTTCTCAACCATTGACCAAACACTATAAAGTAATAAGGAAAAGAATCATAAATCATTTGAGAACAATTTCAAATTTCTTATGAATTTGATACTGGGAAGTTTATTTAAACAACATGACAAGCTTTCATTCAGAGCAAAACGAAACAGCAGCTTTAAAACAAACAAACAAACAAACAAACCTACCTACCAACCAACCAAGCAACAAAGAAAGAAAATAAATGAAAGAAAAAAAGAGAGAAACAAACAAACAAACAAACAAACAAAGCAAAGCAAATAGACAAGTAAAAAACCCTAACAAATACATGCACTTAATCCAAAAAAAGCCCTCTTTCATTATACTTCTACCGCAAGAGAATATGTTTAATTTAAGTATTTGTCCTCTCCAAAATTATATCTGATTATTAAAAAAAATGTGTATATCTGTGTCTTTTCGTTCACGATCAGATGTAGAATACCAACAAATATACGATTTTGAAGCTATACCTGATAGCCCTCTGAAGTTCCCTGATAGCTCTCTAAAGTTGTTGGTTTTGACTCTATTCAGAATCCACATTTTAAAATCCAAAATAAGAATCAACGCTGGATGAATTGTAACGATAAGACCTTGTTTTCAACCCATCAAATCCATTCAGGCAAATGTTATTATCATCATTCAGGCACCTAACTGAAAAAGCAGAAATTGTAATGTACATATGAAGCATGTTGTCCTAAAGGATTCATTGTTTGACATCAGCTTTAAATTGATATTGATATGACCTAAATTAAACAAAATATTACATTAAGCAAGTGATCTAGTTTAGTGTTGCATGTATATATATATATGTCAAAGAAAGAAACATGACCCACTTGAACAAATGAAATATACAAAACGAATATGTTTTGACAGCTGAGCGCTAAATCAACGTAAGATATATTGCAGGTACCTTATATTTTCTCACGTAATACAATACTGATTTTGTATATAGATTATGACATGTATTAATTCTCGAGCCCAAGCCATATACAGGAACAATCACTTTTTCATTTTCAGTTGGGTTATGTTATACTGTTCCATCTAATTTCTATCTTAAATAGAATATTTTGGACTTTTGTTCTATCAGTACTAAGAACTTGATATTATTGTTACAACTTCTATTCAACTTAAATGTTGCTTTAAAGACTGTTGGCTTATCAGCACTCCTAATAAATAAAACCACTCCTATTTATTACTGCCACTTGTAACTCATACAGATCGCCTAGGAGAAACGAGTGTGTTATCAAAACTAAACACGTTTGCCGTGAGTACAAAGTAGACGAGTGCGTGTCAAGCAATTTGATGCTGCATATAACAGAGGGGCCTTGATGAGTAGTTTTGATTTAAAGTAGGCAGTTAAGAATGCTTATAAAATTGAAGAACATTGTTGAAATATGTGATGACTCACCCGAAAAGGGGGGCTTTGCGACAGATAAAAGCAAATTGGTATTATCTGCAAAGTCCTCCCTTTCGGGGTGAGCCATCACATATAGAGAAAAAAAATAAAAAATCTGTTTATTTTACATGTCAGTGTTTTCGTTGGTAAGAGTATAAAACAACCGCTGTCATTTTGTTTTGCAGCAAACTGCTCACTTTAGTTTAAATTGTAATTGTAAAATTAATCAAAAATTATTCATGACATGCTTGTAAAATATAATAAACTGATTTAAAAGACCGAGGAACGCACTGAATTCCTGTGTTCAGAACTTGCCTTATTTGATTAAAACACATCTATTGTGGTATTTTATTTTTCACAAAAAATAAATGAAGTAAATGAGTTTTGTAATATTCCAGGGGGCTGAGCCAGACACCCAAGAGGGTTGAATTTGAGACAACCATCTTGTCAGCACTTTATTTGATCGACACGTAATATCATAAAGACGAAATACAATAAAGCGTAGTCTTGTACTACTTGGATTAATAACATTTATTGCATTTGCCGTGAAAATGGTCGATTAAAGGTATATATCATTGCTTCAATTAGCTTTAGATTGTGGCAAAAGTTTGTTGCCTTATTTGTTTATTTGCTTGTCGTTGTAACAGGTAACATCTGTGTTTTTACTAAATTCAAATTGTTTTTGTATTCATAATTTAAGTAGCAATCAAGCCCAATATAAAAACCTATAGTAACTATTACTAAACCCACTCACTGTGCGGTTTAAATCAAATGTTTCCCTTCTTCTTTGAACAAATCAACACAGCCCCAGTCTCCGAAAGACACAAAAGTGTAATCAGCAATCTGTATTATTATCAGATATGCAACGTAATGTAACGTATTAACACAAAGTTTGCATGATTTGAACCAGTCAATGGTCTTTTACTATTGCCCTCTCACAACAAATTTGGTATTTAACAAGTATTTACTTCTGGTTTTTTCTGGCAATAGTAAAAACTATTTCCCCTTAGTGATCTTAAGACAATCATCATGATGATAACTTCGGGGCAATAGTCTTTACCATTGCGCTCATGAGCAAACAATAATAAACACGTTGTAATATATATATCTTAATTTAAATGGTCGACCCATTACGTATAAAGCCGAGACACTCAACGAAGGAATACAAAGTAAGGTCGTCACTCTCTTTGGATTCAATGCATGTGTATTCCTTAGAGCATTTATTTATGATTAGGTCAACCGGTGTATTTTACCGCAAAAAAAAAATGAACATTCCAAGTTGAATACACTATAAGAATTTTTTTATTTTCTTGTTCGTGCTTAACTTGCAAACTCCTTTCACGCAGGTGATGTGCAAATCTTAAGTATAATACCGTAATTTATTATTGAAATAGCCTATAAGTCCAAAACAAGTCACTACATATTTTGGTTTTGTTTGTGGTTTATTTTACCTGTATACTCAGTCTTGGTGGTTGTGAGCAGTTTATCACCTAAAATACTCAATTAAACAATTGAATGTATTTGTTGACCAGTCCCCCGAAAAAAAGTCCGATTGAAATACATGTGCGTCCATCACTAACCCAGTCGTAAATGTGGCAGACTTCATTTTGTCGCCACAGTTAAAAATACGTGCAAAGGAATGTACTTTGCCGAAATTTGACGTTTTTGCAGATTCAAAATCTTGCCTGCATTGTTTCATTTATAATGTGAAATATAAATTAGTTTATTTTGAACACCATCAACAGAAAACATAGGTTTGACTGATATTTCATCAAGTTTATGGCGTATTTTAATTCTATAAACTCTGCTTTCGAATGATGTATACCACATGAATCAAAAACAATTGTGCACGGATTAAATCTGACTTTGACTTTGATAAAAGCACACTGAATCATAAATTTCTTGTTATTGCAGTAAAGCAGATTTAATAAGCTTTCAAATGCAGCAAAAATTATAGAAATCGGATGGAAAAAGATATGACCAATTTAGTAATTACTTCTTATCTTTTATCATAATGCCATAACCATAATTGTGATATTTAATTTATTGCTTTACTAACTGTGTAAATCCCATTGGAATGGAAGAAAAAGAGACGTACTTACAAAACTGGTTATATCGTTTTATTTTTCATCCGATTTCCATCATTTTTCCTGCATTTGAAAGCTTATTAAATTTGCTTTACTACAATAACAAGACATTTATGATTTGGTGCTTTTATCAAGGTCAAAATTAGTTTTAATCCGTGCACAATTTTTTTGATTCACGTGGTAATATGTCATACTTTCTTTATCCAATCTTCATTCAGAAATCGAAATATAAAGCATTCCACTCAAAATCTAGAATACAAAATTGTCACAAATTGATTTTAAAGTAACTGATAACTATAGTGTAAGATAGCAAAATGCGATCAATTAACCGTGAATAACTGCTCTTCCCGGCATTATCGACCTTATAGTTTAACACTTATGTATATGCTATTTATGTCGAAAAACGAAATTTGATTTTTTTCACCATATTCTTGCTTTAGCAGCCATTTATTCAAAATCTTCAATCGCGACTTTCCGTTCATTTTGCCAGAGCACCACTCATTTACAAATCGTTCGTATTGAAACATCAAAGCAACACATGTAACTGTTCGAAAATTTTCTTCATTTTATATGTATCCTATGCTATCTACTTTGAATCAAAACTACTCATCAAGGCCCCTCTGTTACATGCAGCATCAAATTGCTTGACACGCACTTGTCTACATGAACTCACGGTAAACGTGTTTGGTTTTGACAACATTACACTCATTTCGGCAAGGCAGTCAGTGAAAAACAAAAGTGTTGATAAGCTTAGTCTTTAAAGCAACATTTAAATTTAATTGAATGGAAGTAATAGCCCAAAAGGGTAATATTGCTTTCTCGGAATTGATTAAAACAAATGTTAAAAAAAATATACATGTGAAGTACCGTATAAATATAATATACATGTTAACCAAGTTAAGATAAATAAGTAATTCTCTTGAATTTGGCTCGCACGTTAAGAGGTAATAAGCCTATGAAAACAAAAGCAGTATAGAGGGTTTGCATGTGACGTCATCGTACTCATAACACCATTTTTAGGGGCCGGCAAAAAAAAAGCCACGTAACATTCCCGGGTAACATTACAGACTTTTAGCAGTATCCTGATAAGAGATCACAATTAATGATGACAAGAATATACAGTACATTTATTTAGTTTAATTTTCAAGTCATGCTTTGAAGTCAGTCACACAAAGTTACAGATTTTGATGTTTTGTTTACTTCACAAACTACATAATTCAACACCACCAAAATGGCGGCGAAACGGTATGCGTGTATGGTGCAGATCGCGTCGTGCAAACCCTGTGTTGCGCAATTAGATCAGTGCCTGCTTTTTATCGTCATAGGTTGGATCCAGCGATTCATTTGTTCAAACGGATAGTGTTTCTTTTTTTGGTTTTGCTTTAATCTAGGTTAAATCAATGTTAATATAAAGCTGATGTCAATTAAGGCATCTTTTTGGCATAATGATCCTTGGATTTGGACCGGAAATGACCAATGATCGCATTTTTTAAGAGCAAACGTAGCTATTAAGATTTAGTTAACAAAATTCAAAATTCCCATCTTGGATTGTGAATTTTTTTCCCAGACAGAGACTGATTCTAATCAAAATAACAGCTACCATGTGTCCCAAAAAAGGGTTACATGTAGAAAAATGACCGTGTGCAACACTATAGCAGTTGGAGAATAGAAAGTTTGAACACATTATTATACAACCCTCTTTAAGATGCCTGAACAATTTAGATATAACAGCATTATTATTTTTGAGTTATTAACAAAGAAAGATACCTATGTCCGAAACCTATTTTTCAAATATTGTAAGAGAGTTTAACTTACGTCTCACGACTTCGTATTGTAGCGTTGGTAGCTTGTAGCCACCATCCACCAGTCTTCAGAGCCAAATGATGTTATAGTTCAATAAATAAATAAATTAATTTTTCAATATTCAACAAAATCGTAAACATGTCCACGTTGAAAGTAAGTGTTTTTATACCACAGTACAGCATAGAGTCTCCTCTTTCCATTGATACCAAAATCATGAAAATCCAACAGGCCGTTACTTAATTATGATGTCATAAATTACTTAAGGTCCGAAAATTATGTCGAAATCTAATTTTGGGCAAAAGTGGCCATCATTTAAAATTTTGTTATTTCCAAGTGTCGATCGGACTTTGCTAAACATGACCTGTAAGTTTAAGCGTCAAATCATGAAGGTGTTTTTTTTTTGTCTCAAAATGTACACAAGTTTGCAGTTTAAACAGTTAAAAAGAATAATGTTAGCTATGAACATTTGAATACAGTTTTTTTTTTGCATATTCTTCAACTTTCGCGCCACAACTTGACTGACAGGTTCAATGTAAACAACTCATTCTGGAATGCATGGAATGCAAGTATCTTTAATTTGCATAGTAGATATACTGAAAGAGAGTTAAATTATTATTCATTGAAAATTGTACCAAATTTGGCTCAGTATAAAGTCTGTCGATCAGTTTAAAAATGTTGCACATTAAAATAACAAAAAACGTGTATGCTTGATATTTTGTTGAATTTTGAATAATTACCTTTCTGACATAGGTATCTTTTTAGTTGATAACACAAAAATTAAAAAGTTTTTGATATCTCAAGTTTGCAAGTATCTAGAAGACAGTTGTTATATAATTTGTGCACAGTATCTTTTCTCCGGCTACTTTAGTTTTTACACACATTCACTTTTCTACATGTAACCATTATTTGAATTGCCAATCAGAACCAAAAACATTTAAGAGCTATTGAGGAACTTGTAGTGCCATTAGAGGTAGCATAAACATGGTAGTACTCTAGATCCGTGCATAAAAAGAGGCAGTTACCTAATATGCTGTTTAAAAATCAGATATATCATAATCGTTTATTAGGAGGTTGGAATATATAAGTTAACAATGATATTTTGTAGTTAAAGTGTAAAGCATCTTAAGATTTTAAAAGCGTGCAGTTTCTTTTTTCACATTGCAAAGCACGTGACAGAAAGCCTTTTATTAGTATTTAATAAAAGTCTTGGTACCAATTTGATAAGAAATTTGAAATTATAATGATTAAAAACCTCTCTTATACTGAATGGTCAACGGGTAGAGGGTGATTGTTAAACACATGAAGTTTTTGTATAAATATGACAGTTCGGCGGAACTCACAATTCGGATACGTATCCGAATTCGGATACCCGCGCACATTTCGTATCCAAATTCTGATACCCGTATCCGAATAAGGATATGGAGGGGTATCTGAATTCTGATACTCCTGTCGTGGCGCAGGAAACAAATCGATAGCGCAAGCTGGCAAGTACATGTAGAACATCTTTCTTGCATTTATGATAAACGTATCCGAATTGTGAGTTCCGCCGAACTGATGATGATTTTCAAATCTATGCATTTTGCCAATGTTCTTTCCTTTAAACACACCTATTAATATAAGGCCTCTCATTGCTTCAAAGGCAATTGTGACAACACATCACCTTTTAGTTTGTATAATGTTACAAGCGCCAGAAGTAAATGAGCATCGGAATGGCTGTAAGGGCTCCCGTTACTCAAAATACTTTACTCCCATCCTTAATGACGATAGCTGACATGAAAACAAAACATCTATATCATAAACGGAGAAATCTATCGGATTCTTTAATACTGTAACTCTGCCCATCTGGTTTGTATAAAGTTACGAGGAGCAAATGAACATGCCTTAAATATGTTAATAACTTGCGATAGGAAAAATCTACCTTTTAATGCTTCACACATAAACGTTCGAAAAACACATTTAACAAAATGGTATCATTTTATATGAGTTCAATATATTTAACACAGTTGAATCTAATCGTTACATTGCAAAATGGGGTGTAACCTTTTATCACTTAGTATATAAAAAATACAACAATTTCATTGGTTAATAGCTGAAATGGATATTTCCGTATTGCATAAAATTTGTAAGTTCTATATGTGATACTTATAGTTACCCCCTGTTTGTTCACGCAATACGGACAGATATCTATGGTTGGGTGCTGTAATCCAACCATAGATCTTCCGTATTGCGAAAGAACAAACAGGGGGTAACGAATTTATCACTTGGTATAGGCATGGATCTTATCATTAAAACGTAAAAATGTAGAATTTGATCTCAAATTTACCTAAATTGTCTTCATAAATGGTTAGAGTCAACCAAGTAATACGGATTTGCCAAACAGGTAATATAGACCTTTTCAAACAGCGATTGGAAAACTTCGGAAAACATGGTCTCGTGCCACAGCTGCGTGATACGTGGCAGACGACAATGAAAACGAAATGATAGTACCGCAAAAGTGTATAATAAAAACGGCAACGTTCGTCGTTGTTGGAAACATACTGTAGAAGTATCGAACTTTGTCAAACAATGAGGCACTGAGGTACTTTTTATTTCCGGAAACGATCGGAATTGTTCTGAAAGCTTTCGGGAAGCTTCGGAAACGAATCGGTTTGAAGCTTCCCGATAAAACGATCGGTTTGAAAAGGTCTATATAATCGTATTGTATGGTTTGAGGATAAGTTTGCGTGCGCGACTTTCGCAAGCGCGCAATGAAAACACATCAAGCGCGGTCATCCCTGCGCGATAACGTTTTGAATACGCGGTCAAGCTTAATTTTTAATAGACATAAAACATGTAACACGGCTATATGTGACTACAGGTGAAAATACATGTCAAGGTCAGTATTTGCCGAAATCGGTTTTATGACAGATTCACAATCCTAGTGATTACTACAAAATACCAGCAAAGTTTCATTTCAAGAAAATGATAGGAAATGTGTAAAAAATTTGTACAATCAACAGAAAATATAGGGCTTACTAAACTTTGGAACGCGTTTATATCAGTTATACGTTTTACTCCCTGACAAACTTTGACGGACCATAACTTGACTTCTGGAAATCGTGTGAAGTTCTTTAAGGTGTCATTTTAATCATTAAAGCATGGTCTTTGCAAATAATTAAAAAAGTGAAAATGACAAAAGCTGGCATTTACTGCTGGTTTGGGATGGACGGTCACATATATTAATTGGCTTTCGGCCAATGGGATTCAAGGATTTAAGTCAACCAATTGATAAGAAACCCTTCATGTGATACGAAAAAGTCGTATCATACAGCTCTTTTACCAGTCCAACTTTTATTGCTTTTTGAACATACAGTTGCATTACAAAGCGAACGCTGTTTTATGCGTGCGCGACTAACTGCAACGCGTTATTCTACGCGATGCCAATAGAAACGACGCGCATAGCTGTCAATCAAGCCAGGGAAACAACAAATCTAAAATTGATTGCAAAGTTATGAAAATAACCATTTTCAAAGCATTTTTCCTGGCATTGACAAGTTTTTGCTATCAACGTACGTATGTACTGAGTGATCATTGGTGATAAATTTGTTATCCTATTTGTTCTCAAGCAATACGAAAAATATTAATGGTTTTGTCGTATTGCATGAACAGGGGATAACCAATAGTATTATGCTTTTCGTTACAAATATTCCTGCCTGGCATAGTTTTCTATATTTTATTGTTGCATATGTGGCCGTCCTCCCCAAATGAGCCGTAAATGCAGTAATCTTCATTTTGCGTTAAAGGTGAAAATATGTGTAAAGGTGGTAATCAACAAATTATTCTTGTGCTTACTTCAAAACACCAGCAAAGTTTCATTGGCAATACGATGATCGGAAATATGAAATATATCTGTATATTGTGAGGAAATTCTACAGAAAATATGGGATTTTACATTTTCCTCAATGACAACCTTAGACGGACCATAACTTGATTTCTGGAAATTGAGTGAAGTTCATTTAGGTGTTATTTTAATCCTTATGGCACGGACTTTGAAAAAAAATTAAAAAAAAAAGGGAAAATGACAAGAGGCTGCACTTACAGCTGGTTTGGGATGTTTGGTCAATATTTTGTTCTAATTATAGAGTTAGGTTTATTTAAAGTTGCTCCGATGCCATTTCTGATCTCCAGAGTACTTTGGAAAAGTTTTAAGACTATTCTCCTAATTTGCGTCAGTCAATGGGAAGCTATTTCGTGGTGTGGCACCTGCATACCAATTTCATTTCGATATTATGAATTATTTAATTACTTGTTGCCACCATCAAAGTACGCTAAAAATGATTATTGCATCAAGTAATTCCAACTCAAAATTATGATTTATAACTTACTGTTTTATTATTGGTATTTATTACAGGCATATCGTGGACCGCAGGCCAAATTACATGCTTATTAACAATATAAAAAGTTATACCAATGTTACATAAACATGAAAATACACATCTAGAACTTTTAATTGCACAGATCAACTGTCAACAGCATCACAAACATCAAAAAATAACTGCACATTAAAAAAACCCTCAATATTCCAATTTAGAGATAATTGGATAAAACAATATATACACAAAATAAAAAGTTAACAATATTATATAGCTTCAACCGAAAAAACAACAACACAAAAACCGTAAACACTATTTATTCAATAACCTAATTAAAATAAGTAATCGGACTATATTGATAACGTTTGTTTCGGAAAGAAATTCTAGAAATGTTGTCTTTTATACGAAGTGAGCGGCCATGACATTTAAATCTGGAAGGCGGGAGAATTGCTTGTGTTCTCACATTATTGGAGAGCCATTTGGCAAACCTACAACCTGTTTATGGCTCCTTTCAGACAAAGCGTGTAAATGACAATTTTTTATGGCTTTGTTACATGATTCATATGAATTGCCGAGAATAATTCTACAGGCTCTCTCCTGTATGGATTCAGTATCTTCAGTTTGCTTAGCATATGTATACTAGAATGCCAAACAACAGCAGTATACTCAAGAATCGTCATGACCTAACCACCATGAACGAGCCGAAGTTCGTCTTTATCAAAACCACAATGCTTGAGACTGCGTAACATGAATATTCTAAAATAATCTAAAACTTTTGCCTCAGTGACATACGAAAGTGGATCAGAGCCGATTCTCAACATGAATAACAGTTGTGATTTACCAAAATAAACCTGGATGGCCTGACACTTGGCAGAATTCAAGTTGAGCAAATTCCTCGCTAGACCATTTGGTGAAATCATCCAAATCATCTGCTTGTAAAGAGCTATTCAACTCAACAGGCTTCTGCTTACCGTTGTACCTCCTCCATGTCTTGTTTCATTTGTGTTTGTTTGATGGAAAATAAAATTGAATTGAATTGAAAACTGAATTGCAGTATAATAGCCCGCATGTATCCATTTACATCATACAATGAGTTGTTATGAATAGCGCCATCTATCTTGACATATGCAAATAAAATGTCCCATTTCTATTTGGTTAATAAAAAACCGTATCGACAGAATAATAAGAAGTAATGCGATATTCCTTGGACCATATTATCATGATGTCTTTTGCTGTAAACTTAAATTAAGATTCCAAGTTGAAATGACTGTACTATCATATGAGATTACTTCTCTGCAAACACACTTTAAGGTGGCCTAGCACAGATAGAATTCCTCTATTTATTTCTCTAATTTTTTGATATATGGTGTTTTTATATGTACTGATCACATTTCTAAAAAAAATGGCGGTCACCGAGTTAGTTTTTGAGAAAAATCCACTTTAAAAACACTATATTTTACCACTTTTTACTATTGACCTCTATGGTAAAATAAAAAAAAATCAGACAAAAACACTTGTAAATAAAAATCGGCTCAATTTTTCTCTCTCCTTTTCACATATGTTTTGGACCTTATATAGTTCTTTAAAAACCCGTAATAAAAAAATATGGTCACCGGCTTACTTTATGAGATATTAAGCAAAATTAAGCAAAAAAATGACATTTTGTTAGCAATGACTTATACCTTAAGCACTGTGCGCTTTGGGCCATGCGCTGTCAGGAGCAACGCTCTTGGTCTTATGCGTGAATATAAAAATATCGCACGTGTAAGATCGCGTTATATTAAAGCGCAAGATACAGTACGCCAGAAAGTACGCTAAAAGCCCGGGATAACTACTTTGAAATTGTGTCCAACACCGCTGATATCAGCTCACTCGTGTCCGACACCGTATCTGTGCTAGGTCACCTTAAGACTTGTGTCCCATGTTCACTTGAGTTGGAAAAATATATCCTGCTTATACTAGATGTTGTTTTTAATAATGGATGTGGTGATATAACCCTGCTATAAAACAACCCATCAGAATATTTCCATGTGTATGGAGTCCTCTGACTGTGCTGGATGGGAATACAACTATACAAAAAAGAACAACAATAATAAAAGAGTTAATATGACGTGTACATGTATGCTACCTGCCATTTTTTCAACATGTCCAATATAATAAGGCAAAAAAGAAGATTAGATATCGCTGGGTGAAAAAACAGTAAAATACATAACAAATATCACCGGCTGAAAAACAATAAAAAACAAAAGAAATAACTTTGGAACCAAAGCTCCGATTTTGGTGAAACAAAGACAATTTAAAAGCTAACATTGCCCTCTATATGAATATTTATAAAGCAAAAATGGCGGAATTCAACCTATTCAAGGTAGTTCAATACCTTAAATCTCAATCTGAAGACTCGTCAGCACAGATTTCAAGTAACGAACAAGTCACGTAGGTATTGTAACTACTTCAGCTCCTCCAGGATGTGAGTAAGTACACTAAGTAGGTTACATACAGTAAACAATTTCTATCGATACTCAAACCATTACGATAGTCTTCTTGTACCTTGATGGACAGGCATTAAACGTCAGATGTTTAAATGTTTAAACATGTTTGATAGTTAGGATGTGTGTAATTCATCCACCTTATAATTAAACAAATATATTTATATCAACATATATTGAACGTCAGAATTGTTTTATGATTTCAAGAAATATGTAGAAAAGGGTAGTAATTAGAATACGTTTGGAAAGAGTTTCTAGGAAAGAGAGATATTTGATACAGAATGCATGTTAAGAAGTTCTTCATGAAACATTACGTTAAACACAATGTCGGAGAATTTGCCAGCTAGGCCAAACATGCCAAAATAGGCCTAAGCTAGGTTGCAAGGTAGAACAGCTTGCTAACAAAATGTAATACTGTTTTTGGCATCTACACAAGATAATATATACAAGAGACACAAATATTTATTTAAAATGGTCATGTTTAGAGAATGAGGTTGTGATTCAAGTATCTGGTATTGTTATGTTATCGGATTCATTGAATGCAGTAGAGGATCATTATCATTCAGATTAATAGAGTAGACATTTTTGTATTATTTGGATGAACAGGTTTTGACCAACAGCGATTAAATCCCCTCCGAATACATGTGACGTTCATGTCACAAATAACGAGCATAAACTGAATCTGTTTACAATCTCTGCCATTTGATGTTAATGGAAATATCTGCCTGACAATCAAAATTGAAACTTGGACAGAAGCCTTTTATACCACTTGTAATGCAATCGGGCATAACATCAAAACCATTGAACCATATCACGTGATTTTTATACACAAACTAGTCTATGACCTGTACAATATATTTAAAGTTAAATTTTGAGATTTTAGTGTATTCTTTTCAATTTATGACTCGCCAAAGCTAAGAGTTAATTATTTCTGGGACACCCTGTATATATTTTTGTTTGTGTGCAACTCTGCGTCGAATCGTGCCTTCCAGTGCGAGTCTCGTCCTGGGTTTATATGTGCTACCTTTGTATTTCACATGTTGTTGAATAAAGGTTGATATGAGAGTTATCAAATAAAAATAGATTATTTCTATTTTGTTATTCACGAAAGTAATTATAAAAACCTTAAATATTTCATAACCGTCAGTAAAATAAACGTGTATCATAACTTAAGTAAAAGCATTTATCTTGATTACAAAATTTCACGTTGTCAAACAAACTGGTCAAATCATCGTCAAAACACTCTCTGTAAACGTTCGTATGACGTATTGTGACCATAATCTTAGCCAGGTTAAATGATCATTCTA
>JXSR01S016691.1:1260-13941 GCA_000969725.1 Ophiothrix spiculata | reverse complement strand
TGTTTACGGTGATTGGTTATACGCATACGCAATTTTCTATCATTGCGCATGCGTAACCATATAAAGTATTATCTGTAAATAGCCATTGAACACACAGTAAACCAGCTAGCCACGCTAGTCCAATGGCTAGCGCGCTGACTCTTAATCTCAGGACCGTGGGTTCAAACCCCGTTAGATTCGTTTTGAAAATTTCATTTTGTTTTATTTACTGTAACGAATGAAATTCTATAATTTAAATGTTGAATGCATTACATTTCGCAATACATACAAAATTATTCATTGCAGCGAGGGCCGAGGCCAGTCAAAACCCGGGGTCAAAACAAGCTCTGACATGAGAGCCGTGCAGGTTTCTGACGTCAGAGGATGACCCGTCGTGACCAAAGGTAGTACAAATCGAACTTTTGATGCCCAGCTGTCGCAATACAAATTGCAGGCAAGTACGAAGAGCCGATATTAGATACCTTTCGTACATCACATCAACGTATATTTTTCCTCTCCTTGTTTCTTTACTTTTCAGTCCTTACAGGTAAAATATATTTTTCAAATTTCCTCAATCTGAGTTTTTATATTTTTACTAGAAGAATCGAGCCAACTGACGGCGTTTTATCTTGTAAAACAAGATTGATGTAACGGTTCAAAATTGGTTGCTTAAAAAGTCTTAAAATCTTTTATTTTTATATAAAATGCCATATAATGATTGCTTTTTATCAACAGCAAAAAAAATCATATGCATTGTATTGGAAAAACTCCAAATTGTTATACCCCCGTTCCAAATTTGCATTTGCTTTCAATGTTTTTAGATAATAAGGGTTCAAAGTCAGCATTTTAAGCAGGTCACGTTTAAAAAAATAAAATCTCGCGATCATTTTTGTTTTTCTCGTTTGGCGAGACTTGGAATACAGAATTCGCATAATGAGTTCGTTAACAGGGTCGTTACGATTAGACTGTTTAAACATTCTAACACTAGATTAAGTTACATTCGAGTGTTAATTGAGTTTGTATACGTGTTCAATATTAGCAAAACAATGTAAAATGCATTTGAAAGAATGCATTGTTCAACATGCCATTGTACAAAATGTTGTATATGTACTTGATTTCAACCTGGTATGTCAGTATGCCTACCTACCTACCTACCTACCTACTTATCTACCTACCCTACCTTCCTATCTATCTACCCATCTATTTATTTATCTCTCTCCCGTCTTCTCTCACCCTCTTTCTCTCTCTCCCATCCCCCTCTCTCTCCCTCCCCCCTCTCTCTCTCTTTCTCTCTCTCTGAATAATCTACAATAATGTAATATTTCTTAATTCGTCATATTGATCTTTTCTGAGTACACTATACACATTACAGAAACCGCTATCAAAATTCTGAAACTCTCAATATCAAATAAGAGCGGTAAAACGTGCCTTAATTACATTACTTTTCACGGTTGTGGTAAAGTATTATCTCAAATTGCATTATACGACCGGAAAAGAACGTGTCAAGAACACGGCGTACATACACATTTGTTACACAACTACGATGGTGATATGTAAGTAAACTCTATAACATGATTTTTCAAAACTAGCTATTTCGGAATCAGCTACAGGCCGAAAACATATTTATTTATTTATTATTTATTTAAGCTTTCATTATACAGGATAGCTTCTTCAGTGGCTAAGCACTGCTATTTTAAAGGTACTGTTAAGTTTTTCCAAAGGTTTGCTGCTCTGACATAAAAAGTTCTGAAGCCATAATGTGTTTTAAAACGGGGAACAACAAGCATGTTTGAGGAATTCCCCCGTGTACTGTAGCTATGGGTAGTATGAGTGAAAACAAAGTTTGAACACAAATGATTAGGAGCTTCCCCTATAAGACATTTAAATAACATAATAAGAACATGCTCTTTCCAAGTTATATCAAGACTTGAGATCATTCATCATAGAATCAACGGGAGTTTTATATAATACCTGCTGATAGGTAGGTAGAATGATTCCAGCAAAGATGTTCATAAGAATTTGTAGCCTGTTAGTATGAGATAAAGAGCTATTAGACCAAATTTTACTGCAGTAATTAAAGTGTTGCATCACCTAAGAATCAGCAAGCTTCTTGAGAATATAACTTGGTAGATAATATTTGACTGTATCTTTGCAACAAATATCCAATAATCAAAATAAGGTGTCATTTTAAAGCGTTCAGTCTCAGCTTTAAAATGAGACCAAAATATTGAATTTTGATTTTGGTAACTTTTGGTATGACCAAAGATAATACTAAAGGTTGGCAATAGTTCAAACTATTTCTCCAAAGTGATGCTGAGACTCTCGCACCATTGTTAACAATTTGTTAAAATGATTACACAAGGTTGTTTAAAAATCACTATCGTATAATTTAATACAGCTCGTTAATTTAAACGACCGAATAATATTGGCTATTTGATATTCAGATTTTTTTTTCATTTCAGTTTTAGCACTGTCAACATGATCAAGTATCTACTTTAATTATTTTAAGATTATTGCGAAGATAATTGGTTTTAATGGGAGACCGTTGAAAATTAACGCTGATTTTAATATACTTTTACTGTAGATAATTTGATATTAAAGGTAAAACAAATAACCTTTTACTAGACAATTGTTGTAAAATTTATGGGGAAATACCTAATAGTTCTATTGCCTCCAACCTTTCCGTAATGACAACTCCCCGGGTGCAATTCTGGGACAAAATGTTTTGCAAATGTATAATAACTCTATATTACATATTGTTCTTCCGTTACATTCCAGTGTTACTCACAATATGTTTTGAACACAGACATAAGATATGATATTATTCTACTGATCAAAATGTATGTTACGTCAGCTGTAATAATAAATTGTCTCAACTGCACTGTCGAATAAAGAATAAAGAGGATTGCACTGAATCTGAAATGGGAATATTCTTTGTTATACTAAAACATGTGTTTCCTCAATTGTTCTCATTCGACCATGTGGAAACCATGTTATCCTTTAAAAAATAATATGAACATTAGCTTGTAGAAGAGAGGGATAGACAGAACGTGACATAGAATGTAGCGTGACTTAGGTAAACCTTCTCACCTTCTCACCTTCTCACCAGGCTGTGTTCATCCACTGCTGAATGTAGCCCTCTTCATGACTTTTCCACTGTTTTCTGTCCTGTGCCAGTCTGGTCCATGTGTTTCCTGCATATGATGTGATGTCATCCCTCCACCTTCGTTTCTGTCTGCCTCTGCCTCTCTTCCCCTTTCTAGGTTGCCACTCTGTCATACGTTTTGTCCACCTATCGTCATTTCTCCTCATAAGGTGCCCTGCCCATCTCCATTTAGCTTCTTTGATTTTGAGGATGATGTCTTTAACTTGTGTTTGCTTTCTGATTTCTGTGTTTCTGATCTTATCCCGGATTGTAATATTTAGCATTCTCCTTTCCATGGCTCTTTGGGTGACAGTGAGTTTCTGTTAGACTGTCATAAATCTAATACTAGTAGCATAACCTAATTGAGCACATCAAATATTTTGACAGCACATACAGGGAGTAGACTGTCTGCAGATGCATGTATGTAATAATGCACTCGAGCTTAAAGAATCAGATCAACATGTCATATACGAATATTCCTGCGACATCAAAGAATATGCAGAAATCTTAGCATGGATTTGTTCAAATCCCAATGCCATACTGGTTTTAAATTTTTGTTTTTACTTTTTATTTAGCAATTTAACTGTTTCATTCGGTATCCCCACACTGTACTGCGTAAATTATATCCTCTGTAATAAAGCGTCAGTTTCAAGATACGCCAAGCTTCAAAAGAGTCAGGAATTTATTGTGCACTGAAAATCTAACTTGGGTTTTGGGACAGTATGTTGACTAATATGCAATGGTGATTATTCTCTGTCGAGTCATTTTTTTTTGTGTGTTTTGTAAGAAGCAGGGTTTTGATGTCCCTTAGCACCAATGGGTTCTTTCTGTTTGTACCTATCTGTTAAAATTGATATCTACTGTATGAAAACCATTAGATTGAAAAGTTCCTTTTTCAAATCCAAGAAATTAAGGGTACGAGGAATCCATATGCTCAGGAAAATGTGAATCCACTGTATCTTTGCAACAAATATCCAATAATCAAAATAAGGTGTCATTTTAAAGCGTTCAGTCTCAGCTTTAAAATGAGACCAAAATATTGAATTTAGATTTTGGTAACTTTTGGTATGACCAAAGATAATACTAAAGGTTGGCAATAGTTCAAACTATTTCTCCAAAGTGATGCTGAGACTCATTAATTACATTACTTTTCACGGTTGTGGTAAAGTATTATGCGAATGCGTATATCAGACAAAATGTAGATAATGTAGATACTAAAATCAGGCTATTCACAGCTCAAACAGGGCGAACTCAGATTCATAATTCACGCCCGGTTTTTCGGGCAAAACAACGCGGGTTTGTTACATTATCATTCAAAATCAACACAACATATTTATAAAATATTATTTGTAATTCAATAAAAAGTATCAAGCCTACAATCTGTCAAAATTTGAAAACAGGCGAATTATTCGAACATCATACAATTTTAAGGTTTCGGCGAAAAAGATAATGGACGTGAAATCACTAGTAAAGTCTCATATATAAACTAGAGACTCTATTACATATGTACGCACAAAAATTGAGATATTCTGATATGTGTAAGTAGGTAAAAAGTTGCAGTAAAGATGCCGTTGGCAAAAATAGCACCCATTTAGGGACCGCAACCCTAAAAGGGTACTTACAACCGAAATAAACAAGAAATAAAGACGAGGGATCATACAAACTAGACTGAATTTATGGGCAGATCATCCAAAACTGGCAACCCAAGGTGCCAGTCCATAATAACAATTCACCACAGTCAGTGCGAACAAGGTTCCAGATTGGAGCTGGAAAATGTCGACGTCGGTTGTAAGTACTAATTAATTTCTTGGATTTGAAAACAGAACTTTTCAATCTTATATGTATTATACACAATCCTTATGAATATATTCCAATTGTATAAAATAAGGTTTGTATGAGAGTTTCATAAATATTGGTCCCTGTTTGCAGCCTTCTGTAAAGTGATGTCTCTATATCTAAGATTATTTAAGCGTTCAATACCTCACATTTACATTAAATGTACAATAGGTCATGTTCTCGTTTATCTTATAACCAAGTTCCAAGATATATCTAAAAATCACATAATTACACTAACTCTCGTCCTGCAAACCCTTGAATGGAAATTGTAACCCCATGTTACTTTCAAAAGTTGAGGCATTCTAAAATGTATCTCCTCTTTGAGTATAGAGCTAGAGCATAGTGCATTTCTTCTTTGAAGAAACTGACCAGGCCTTAACGGATGTTACCTGTTTTCTTGTTGACGCAGAGTGATATGAAATCTGGTCACGTTGCCTTTGTAAACAACTTCAACTCCTTCATGCAGTGTGTGTTCTGTAGTACATCATACAAAGTAGGTTACAATGCTCTCAAGTTACCAGTCTGCATTTCGATACTGCTATTTGTGACCACTCATCCCAAACAAGCCGTAAATGCCGCCTCTTGTCATTTTTACTTTTTTAAAGTATTTACAAAGACCATGCTATTAGAGTGTAAATGAAACCTTTAATGAACTTCAGACCATTTCAAGAAGTCAAGTAATGGTCCGTCAAAGGTTGTCAAAGAGTAAAATATACAACGGAGATAAACGCGTTAAAGATCAGTAAGTCCAATATTTTCTGCCGATTGTTATTAGAATATACAGATATAGTTCATATTCCTGATCATTTATTTTAAATGAAACAATGCTGGTGCTTTTGAAGTAAACACATGGATTGTGAATCTGTCAAGAAATCAATTTCGGCAAATTACGGCCTGGACAAAAATTTTCACCTGTAACGCAAGATGATGCTTGGTGCTGGTGCATTTACGGCTCCTTTTTGCATGAACGGTCAAATTTGTTAGTTCGTTAGTGTACTCAAATTTGAATTATGTAGTAAATACGAATCATTAAATTTACTCAAAACACATTGACGAGTGATTATTTTTTGGTACATATTCAAACAGAATGGAAATGTTATATTTTTCTAATATAGTATTTTATTAAGAAATAGGGGTCGCTTCAAAACTCAACCGGAGGTTTCCTGTCCATTCCAGGCGGGTTTAACAGCAACAAACAATAGCCGGCCGCCTAGAACCGTCCAACAACCACCGGGTGAGTATTGAAGCCGCCCCTTATTGTTTTGATGTCAATGGATAGGTGAATGTCACTCCATAATTACGTAACATAATTAGATCAAATAGTCTTTTTTTCCAAAATGGTCATTCATTTATATCAAAAAGGTTTTATAATCCAAGGCATTAGCCTGCTCGTACTTGTTTAACCTTTTAAACCCTGTTTTTAACCACCCCTCAGTTTAAACCATTTTTCATTACATTTAACAGAAAAGACGTCAGAGCGTCGAATGGATTAATTAGATGCCCTGATTAGATTTAGCATTTTAAAGAAACAGAAGAGAGGATTTAATAGTCGAAGAAATGAACTCAGGTGTATTGGTCTTGAATCTTTAACACTTGCGCTGCTGACTCTTCGTTTGAAATCTTCAGAAATTATATTAGTGAGTTTTTTGTCAACTTATTCAAGGCCCCATCATGCTACAAGTAATATGAAGGGATCATCTAATCTGTATTCATATACATGTATATGCACTGACCATCCATCCCAAATCGGACGTGAATTCAGCCTTTTGCCATTTTCACGGTTTTAAATATTGCTAAGCCATGTTATGAGGATTAAATTAACACCTCAATCAACTTCACTGAATTTCCAGAAGTTAAGTTATGGTCCGTGAAAGGTTGTTAGGGATAAAAAGTCTGAGATAATCGCGTTTTAAGGTCAGGTTATGCTTTACATTCAGAATGATTTTTGCATCATTTTTGTTATATATGTTTAATAATCTAATGGAATGGCATAATTTTGGTATGATTATAAAGATATTTCACAGCTTTTCAATAAATAAAGAATAGAGCCCTAATTAAGTGACTACTTATGGCAAATAGCTGATAACTTGTCAGGGTGGAGGCGAGTGAGGTTGTGGTAACATAACAATTGAAGACCCCAGGCATAAAAGTTCCTATGTTACATTTTGGTCAAGATGATATTTTTGCATATTCAGATGCACTGATGGGATATGCATCTTTTGAGTAGAAAAGTGGATCATTTTCTTGAAATTAAGTGTTGCTGGTGTTTTGAAGTAAGCACATTGTGCATGTGAATCTGTAAACAATCAATTTCGGCAATTACGACCATGAAACGTATTTTAACTTGTATCGCAAAATGACGTTTGAAATGGCTCGTTAGAAATGGGCGGGCTTATATATTTAGATAGATATATAAATCTGATGACTTCATCTCGTTGTCAATTAAGGTGATGGGCTACCTTGAAAATGATTTTTTTTTTAAATTATTCATGCCAATTTTTATGTTATTACCTATGGCAATGCAAATTTATCGGTAAAAACATTGGGTCAAAGGTAATCTAATTTGCATTTTAGGGTATTTTTTAACGGCATTTTACAATACCTAAACTTATTTTTTGAAAGGATTTTTTTTACTAATTGGTACTCAAAGATCTATAAAAAAAATGCGTAACAGAGCCTTTTTTTGAGATTTCTGGATAAAAAGGGTTAAAATGTGGGTAAATTTGGCAAAAATAATGATTTTTTTAAAAAATGCGACAAAATTTGATTGTTTGAAACGTTTTCTCAAAAAGTAAATACACATTTTAAAAAAGGGCTCTGTTACGCACTGTAGCACGTCAAGGAGTACATTCTGTCCAAATTTGGTGTCATGTATCGTTTTCAAATAGGATGCCGTAAACTGAAGAAAATCAACGCATCCGGAAAGACACCGATAAAGTCTAGAAACACTTTTCTGATATAATTATGCAAATTAGGTGCAATTTAATTATTCTAACATACAACAGAAGACACTACTTGAGTTATCAAAGTATTTGGTGAAATAAACTACAATCAGAGGTCAGTCTGTTTTCAAAGTATGAATTTTTAAAGCAAAAATAATAGATAACGCTGGGTGAAAAAACAATAAAATTTATAACAAATATCACCGGCTGAAAGACAATAAAAAAAAAAATTCCTCCGAAAAAAATGCCATAACTTGGGAACCGAGGCTCCGATTTTGGTAAATCAAAGACCATTAAAAAGCAAAAAATTGCCTTCTACATGAATATTCATAAAGCAAAAATGGCGGAATTCAACCTATTCATGGTAGTCCATTACCTTAATCTCAATTTGAAGACTCGTCAGCACAGATTTCAAGTAACGAACAAGTCACGTAGACTACTTCAGCTCCTCCAGGACGTGAGTAAGTACACTAAGTAGGTTACATACAGTAAACAATTTCTCTCGATACTCATACCATTACGATAGTCTTCTTGTACCTTGATGGACAGGCATTAAATGTCAGAGAGAATTTTTTTTTAAACATGTTTGATAGTTAGGATGTGTGTAATTCATCCACCTTATAATTAAAAAAAATATATTTATATTAAACATCAGAATTGTTTTATGATTTATGATTGTTTTATGATTTCAGAATCATAAAACGTTTGTTTTATGATTTCAGAGTTATAAAACGTTTGTTTTGTAAGAATTGTTTTACGATTTATTTGATTTGATTATGATTTTTGTTGTTGTATATATTTTTGTTTTTGTGCAACCCTGCGTCGAATCGTGCTTTCCAGTCCGATTCTCGTCCTGGGTTTATATATACTGCCTTTGTATTTCACATGTTGTTGAATAAAGGTTGATATGAGAGTTATCAAATAAAAATAGATTATTTCTATTTTGTTATTCACGAAAGTAATTATAAAAACCTTAAATATTTCATAACCGTCAGTAAAATAAACGTGTATCATAACTTAAGTAAAAGCATTTATCTTGATTACAAAATTTCACGTTGTCAAACAAACTGGTCAAATCATCGTCAAAACACTCTCTGTAAACGTTCGTATGACGTATTGTGACCATAATCTTAGCCAGGTTAAATGATCATTCTATGATAGTGATTAAAAATAGATTTACGATACATATATTTAAAAAAGGAATCGAAGTAGTCACACAATTGCTCTAGTTCGTTTAGGCTCTTTGTCAGAAGACAACGTAGGCTAAACAAGACTTTCAAGATACCAATTCCGACATCAAATTGGCTTAATTATTGCTGAATAAGATTGTCCTTATAAGGCGTTATTTACCGTCAACAGATGCACCTTTTTCTTAGGACCATCGTCAACTAACTGCAATCATCGATTGTGGTGTCATTAATGCTTAGCCGAGATCACAGGCATTCCACTCATAGCAAAAACTCCAATTTCATATTTTGACCCCTTATACACCTTTTACTGTTACGCGTTACATATTTGTAGACATGTTGCAAAAATATCCCGTTTGCATGACAAATTAACTTTAGGTTTGTTATATAAATCGATTTATCGGGCTGACTCTAATACTGACATGTATTTAAAAGATTTTACATTTGTCATAATCTGTACGAAATCAATGTAGAATATTGCATCATAAGATTAAAAAAACAAAAACTTTGAAATAACTCTTGAAGCAAATGTCTTGTGCAAGTTATCCAAATATCAAGTATGTATCTAATAAGAATCTAAAATCAAACATAGATATCTGAATTTAATGACTTACCTCTAAGTTAATCTCAGTCTGAAGACTCGTAAGCTCAAATTGAAAGTAAAGAAGTAGTCACGTAGGATTTGTACCTACTTTAGCTCCTTCAGAATGTGAGTTTAATAGAACAAAAAGTAGGTTACAGTACAATATACTCCCTCGATACTAATTTCTATTTTAACTTTGTAAATAATTAATTTGAAGGTTTTTTCTTGACTACAAAAAAAACCTGAAATACAAAATTAAATATTTCACTACGATATGTCACAAGATAAAAACGAATAATTTTATTATTAGTAATAATTAACGGTGTATCTTTGAGATTTCTTTCAAATACTAATGTTAATAAGATTAACATTCGTTAAATGTCATATAAACAAAGGGTTTGGATAGTCAAATACTTTAAGAAAACATACTACAAAAAGAAAGGTTTCATTCCACTTAGTTATTATCAAATGATAGTAAATTGAAAACAAAAAATAAAACAAAAAGAAAACAAAAGAAAATAAAAATACGGTGTTAAATGTGTCTTATTATGAATGCACATATACTTCAAATTCACTCTTAGAAAAGCAAAATCATAGAAAAGTAAATAAAAACACATAAATATTCCAAAATGCACGGTAATTTACAAAACAAAACTCAATACAAGTCTGGTATTGGTAATTTTGACATCGACACCGTAACATGTAGAATAAGGTAGTACTTTATATAAGCTGTTAAACCTTTAATTTCAATCTTAAATGTATATTCAGTCATTATATATATATGAAACTACAAAATATGGTTTTAAAGTACATTTTACTTTTATATTAAGCCAGGTGTAAGAAAAAGATTTAATAACGTACTTCTAAATATTAAATAAATATTTCCTTCGAATAATACAGGGTGTCCCTTAAAAAGGAAACCGAGATTTGCGCCCTCTGTTCTTGGAAACGGTTGAATGATTTGGAGTACTGTTTTGCTAGATTAATGCACCAGAAACAATACCAAATATTCCTACGTTGCTAACCTTGTTGAGTAATTACGACCAATTTAATGAATTGTGCATTTTATGCCTTTGTACCACTTTTGGTAGCGTTAACTTCTTGCTCATGATGTGCTTGAGTCTAAGCCGTGTTGAAAGAAGGACTCCTTTAAGACTCTTTTTTGGAGTGACTGAATATCGGATTGTTCCTAGATTTAGAATATTAAACTCGGAGAGTGCAACTGAACACAGGAACGTTTTTTAAAGGAGATTTCATGATTAATTTGCTTCCTATTTGAGCCATGGAAAATCCAATCCCAAAATTGAATTTCAAACCATTCATCAGCTTGATATCGTATTTTTGTTAGTGCATGCTTTATTTAAACCAGTTAATAGCATTGCAAGATGCAGTTCATCTTTTAAATGTTTTCTTTGTTACTTGTTGAATGAGAACAAATACTTAGTCTTGATAAAGTTGCCGTTTATTATCGAAGAGAGATTTCCTGTTGGCCTACCTTAATACATGGATGTACGAATTCAGGCCCTTCAAAATTTACCCTGTTTTATTTATTCTCAGCCTAGTTTTGGACGATTTTACTCCATTTTCAGGCCTTTCTGTCACTACTTCAGGTTGTTAAACGTTGTGTCACTTACATCCCTGCTTAACAGCAAAGTCTTCAAATGTCCACCAAATGGCACCAAAAGACGAAGAAGTTAACTCTACCAAAAGTGGTACAAAGGCATAAAATGCACAATTCATAAAATTGGTCGTAATTACTCAACCAGGTTAACAACGTAGGGATATTTGGTATTGTTGTAAATAGGAGTTTCTGGTGCATTAATCTAGCAAAACAGTAATCGAAATCATTCAACCGTTTCCAAGAACAGAGGGCGCAAATCTCGGTTTCCTTTTTTAATACTACTACGTTAACAAATATAAGGTACCTGCGATTCTTCTCATGACAACTTCGATAAAACTCTGTCAAATCACATATTTAAAAATGTGTTTATCAATAACGTTTATGTCTTGCACCAGACTACTAGCTAAAATCTATTTTTTTTAATCAATGAAATTCTAAAACTGATGTCAGACAATGTTTATTTATAGGCATCATGCTCATTTATTCTACCAACTTTCACTTTGAACTTTAAAGGACCCAGGTCTAATGATGTATAACCACATCTGCTTGATAGTCATGTGCGGGACTTTTTTTGCAAGAAAAGACAGTGGCGTACCCAGGTAGGGGCAAAGGGGGGGGGGGCAGAATGCCCCCGACAACATTTTTGGTGTGAAAATCGGGACGAAAAGAAATATGAACGGGAAGTATAACAACCTTCTTGGATCCCAAATTTCCCCTATGTAATGTACCAGCACAGATCGTGACATTTTTCCCCTGTGAGGCATTTTCATGTTTGAACGACAATGTTTTTTGTAAACGTGTTCTAAAACTACTGAGAATGTGCGAAAACCATTTTTTCTTTTCTTTGTCGATTTTAAAATCAGATTAGATGGATTATGGTCCTGCCCAAAATAAAATTGATTTTCAAAGGAATATCTCACATGTCAGAAATATCGGGACAAAATGCGTTTGCCATCGGGACGAAATCGATTTGCCCCTCCTGACCAAAAAGTCTGGTTACACCACTGCGAAATGGCATTAGATACAATATTTTACTTTAGTGCGGGCTGGGTGTTAAAAATTTGAACCATATTCTTAAAAAACAAATAAATAAATAAATAAATAAATAAATAAATAAAATAAAATAAACAAAATAAATAAACAAAAAAGTAAAGAAAAATAAAGATGTGTGGCCAATTACAAGCCAATCATGTATGTAGGCCTGAAGCAAATACAGCATGTAAAAACAGAAACAATATAAATTTTAATCAAGGAGTTAGCAATATTGTAAGCGTTTAGTTTATACGGACACATACCATGTTTATTGGGTATCAGAGGCCTTACAAAGATCAAAGAATATTGTTACAGGCCCCATAAGTCAGACATAATATGTGAGTGGCCAATCTGTT
>JXSR01S016690.1:29442-43649 GCA_000969725.1 Ophiothrix spiculata | reverse complement strand
CCCCCGTGACCCCATTTGACCCCGGACATTTTTGCTACCCCATAACTTTTGTAGGCAATGTCAAGAGGATTCATGTCCATAAATTTCATGACCATACCTTGTAACGTACTTGAGTTGAAACTTTTTTAGTGAAAAAACGTTTTTTTGACCTCATTTGACCTCAGATGACCTTTGAGGTCACCTTTGTCACATGACATAATTGGGCTGGCCCATTGCTACTTTGGACCAAGTTTGATGAAAATCGGCCAAAGGACTTCGGAGTTATGGCTGATCAAAGTGTTGAAAGAAGAAAGAAGAAAGAAGAAAGAAAGAAAGAAAGAAACGGCGCAATACAGACCATTTGGGATTTTGAATCCCAAATGGAAAGAAAGAAAGAAACATGTGAAAAACAATACCCTGCCAAAGCCTTTGGCAGGGTAAGAAGAAAGAAAGAAGAAAGAAACATGTGAAAAACAATACCCTGCCAAAGCCTTTGGCAGGGTAATTCGTCATATTCAAAACAAAGACAACATTTAGGTTTCATATGGGTATATCTTAAGTCATGTGTAATATCAACCAATTACGGAAAGCGCAAATGTCCGTATAAGAAAAACGTGTTTTTCTCAAAACTTCAAAATGTAGCACGTTTTGCAACTAAGCTCTTCACTTGTTGAGCCCGTGCTAACAGTTTTTTCTACGGTCTTACGATTTATGTACCAAAGCGAACGTATGCAAGACTCGTATTACAGAAATAATAGTCGTGAAGTGGGTTCTACCAATTGGATTTGGAAGATCTTTTGGAAGATCTACGACAAAGCAAAATCTAGTTTTGCTTGAAAATTCCAGATTTACGAACTCGTTGTACCATTTGGTTTTACTAGTGGTTTTACGATGTTTAAAATTCCCGCTGTCACCTCACGTGCTGTGCTGTGGCTGGTTCCGGGGTTGGTCGGAGATAGATGTTGGAAATAATAGCAAACAGGTAATATTTCAAGTTATATTTGCAGTATATTTGTTTTAGAATAAGCACTGGATAGTGCTATAATTGTTGCGGTGTGTACCCGGGGTATGTGGAATCGTGATCGCATAGAATGTCATTCGTGAGTGGGGCAAATACAGTAGACTTACAGTCTACGAGAGAAGCCTAGGCTTGCATTCAGTGTGTTTATGGGTGACATTTTGTGTGATCACGATTTTGCACACCACAACAATAGCGCTGTCCAGTGCTCATTTTAGGACGGGTTTAACTTGAAATATTACCTGTTTGCCATTATTTCAGTTTCCTGTGTCTGGTCGTGTCTGGTCGTGTCCCAAGCATCGTACATCACATTTCTACAACTGATTCGTTTCGCCAGTCAAACCAGTTCTGAACTTCATTGAGCATGTCCAACTAAGGGACCGTTCATTATTTACAGGGGAGGGGGGCGGGAGAAACATAGGGGGGTCATGTGATTTTTATTTGGTCGATAGGGGGTTGTATAAATTGTTTGTGTTAAGCAGGGGGGGGGGGTCATGTAAAACTTGCGTAAACTTTATCTCTTGCCTGATGTTTGACCAATGTAAGCCTGATTTTGACATTTCAAGGTAAAAGTTCTAAATTTTACTCACCACAACAATAGCACTATTTTTGAAACAAATATAACTTAAAATATTACCTGTTTGCCATTATTTCAGTTTCCTGTGTCTGATCGTGTCCAGAGCATCGTACATCACATTTCTACAACTGATTCTTTCCGCCAGTCAAACCAGTTCTGAACTTCATTGAGCATGTCCAACTAAGGGACCGTTCAGTGGGCGGGAGAAACATAAGGGGGTCATGTGATTTTTATTTGGTCGAGGGAAAGACTACATGTTATTAAGGAAGACTTCCCTTTTCTACTACTCCACAGTGGCGGCACCCTGGGGGCATTTGCCCCACAAAATACTTTTTTGACCCCCAGTTTGCCCCCCCCCCCACTAGAAAAAAGCTTTTAGGCGCGCAGTTACCCCTTATTTTTTTATTGATCATCTTGACGTAAAATTTTGCACGTTTCACGCGTTGTTTTAGACAAAAATAGATGTTTTTAAGCCAAACGCTTGTAAAATTACTGAAAAGTGGTTTTTGTTGTTTTTGATATTTTATTTTATTTTTCTTGTAACCTTTTGATAACTACTGAAAGTTAGTTTAGGGTCGACCCAAACGGAAAACGTTCCTCTAAAAGGTTCACTTTTTGAAAACCCGCACCACCCTGTACGTACATTTAGCCCGTACATTAATAGTTTCAAACCAGAAAGCGTGTTCCAGTTATCTGAGTGATCATCGGATACTGACACGTAACAAACTTGACAAAAGATGAAACTGATCACCACACAAAAGTATTGCACTATATAGGGAAATCTGAGCGTCATGTGGTCCTGCTGGGTAATTAACCAAATTTTGCTTTTGTAAAATGTTGAACTATTTTACTTTTTAGAACCTACAAAGAAATATCTAGGGACGCATTCCTCAATTTTTTGATTTTTGTCTAAAATAGGTCATTTTTTTTTGTTAACCAAAAATCTTAATTTTTGGTCAAATGTTGGTATTGAGTAATGCATTCCTAGATATTGCTTTCTAGGTTATAAAAAGTTAAGTAGTTCATAATAAATCTTTTTCGTAAAATTTTGGGCCAACATGACCTTACCATCATGGTCAGTTTGCAAATTTGCTTCTAGACATGTATATTTTTTATATGAATTTGAATAGTACTTAACTCTGAAAATGAGGAATTGATCATGGTTGACTGTACCCTTAACTTTACTATAAGTAAAGCGCACATTTAGGCGCATACCTGTTTATTAAATCGAATAGGCCCATTAAAAGTTTTCTGATCGATGCGCTCATATAGATGAATACAATTATCTTTCGATTGTGGACAAAATTGATGAAATTTGAATAGAATCGAACATATTTATATAAAATGAATGAACATAAAAATAAAATCCTGTTGGGTCAAGAGAAGACAAACAACTTTTCTTTCATAACCTTTCTTGAAGTTTGATATTTACTGAAAAAATCCGAAAAACCGAGGGTCTATTTAATTTGGATCGACTATAGGTCTTTGAATTTAAGTATGTTAAGTATGAATTCATACTAAGGTCTATGGGTTTAATGCACGCTATTTTATCAAACCGTTAGGTCTAATAGGTTAACCATGTTAAGTATGAATTCATACCAACGCGCATTGTACAGTGTATGGGTTAAGTATGAATTCATACTAAGGTCTATGAGATTTATGCACGCTATTATATCAAACCGTCAGGTCTAATAGGTCTTTGAATTTAAGTATGTTAAGTATGAATTCATACCAACGCGCATTGTACAGTGTATGGGTTAAGTATGAATTCATACTAAGGTCTATGAGATTTATGCACGCTATTATATCAAACCGTCAGGTCTATGGGTTAAGCATGTTAAGTATGAATTCATACAATGCGTATTGTACAGAATATGGGTTAAGTAAGGATTCATACTATGAATTTAAGCATGTTAAGTATGAATTCATACCAACGCGCATTGTACAGTGTATGGGTTAAATATTCATACTAAGGTCTATGGGTTTAATGCACGCTATTTTATCAAACCGTTAGGTCTAATAGGTTAACCATGTTAAGTATGAATTCATACTAATGCGTATTATACAGTATATGGATTAAGTAAAGATTCATACTAATAACAGTGTACTGTTTCAAGATGAACTTTTAAAAGTCCAGAATTATTAACGTTCGGGATGTTTTTGATATGCATGCAAGCACGGCGTGGGTGGAGTGGAGCGTTTAAAGTTAATGGTTTAGGTATGAATTGATTCCTTTGAGTTCAGTGTATGGTCTATTGTGTGAAACGTTTGCATTGTATTCTAAGCAAGTAAAGACACGCACATATACTCTTTTACTTAGGGCAACATCGCGGGTTTGCAAAATGGTATCACCATTTTTGCGTTCCAGATAACTTGTGCACAGTATGGTTGGTATTAGATGACCTTTTGCAATATATTTGTCGTTGTTAAGGAACGTTACTAGGTATTAAGAAATCAAATCCACTTGAAGAAATTAACATGACAAAGAGCAAACTATGCGAATACTCTATATTTTGCATTTAAGAAGTTAAACATTACTTTACGCATCTGCGAGGCAGTACCAGACAAGAAAGCACATACAATTACTTTTTGATTAAGGTATTTTTTTTTCAAGTCCGAACCTACTTTTGAATGCTCTTTCTAACTTGCAACGAAAGTTCTTAGCAGGTATTCCAGAGTTGCAAATATCTCGCTTCATCACAGGAGCCATTTTATTTACCGCAGCCAGGGACAAAGACGAGATCTAAACCAGGAATTCCATTACACCGTGAACCTCGCTTCTGCACTGCTTGCTCTGTGTGTTTCTTTGCATTGCTTTCTGGCGATGAGGGCGATCGCTTTTGTAAATCTGGAAATAAATAAGATAATTCAAAATGAGCAATATCAGCATGTATAAATTTAAGCACTGCAAAGGCGTTTTCAATTTCAATAAATACGTTATTTGTAAAGTTAAATTTGTATTTTAGCTACGCCCTCAACGTCACAAAACAATTCATCACGAATTCACGATAGAACAAAGACATTTAAGCTTTTAAAAATAGATTATACTGTTAACAACTGGCACTTTTATCTAATATATTTTAAGTAAATATTTTATGAATATAATTTTATATACTGTCAAAATGGACAAAATTTGAAATGTTCTTTAAATAGTTGTTTTGATTATGTAAAAAGTAAGTTAAAAACTATTGAATGTTATAAGTTAATGCACTGCAAATTTATTACTCCTCCAACTGGAGAGGAAAAACAAACCCGTAGTTTGTCATTATACATGTTGGAATTTGGCAAACTTAACTAGAAACGTATCAGTTTTCCCATATTATCGATTTGCGAAACACACTTTACATTAGAGTTAAATTTATAGATTATACTGTATTAACGCAAAGAGTGTGACTTTTTTTTTAATGGAATACGAGGTACATTACATTCTTGGCTATGAAAATGGGTGACATTTCTATAAATTCCGGCCACATGCATAAAAAATGATTTTTGAATGCAAATGGTACAATTTTCAGTTAAATTGGAAACAACCATATGACTGATAATATTTTAGCACATATATTAACAAACAATAAAACACCTGCCTCGTCATACTTTTAACATACACAAAACCGTTTAACAGCGCATGCATTAATAATATCTTTTCTTGGGTTTGATCCAATTCTCTCAAGCCATGTTCATTTTACAAAATGGCGCTTTAATTGCATTTACTTTACACCCTATTTTCCCTCATACATTAATATTGAAGATTAATTGTGCAGAGTAGGGAACGAAAAGGCGGGCAAACATAACGTGGGAGTTTCCATTTTTGTCGTAAAGAATTTAATCCGGAATTTTAGTGATAGTTTTATCCCCAACTTTCATAGCACATGCGCTATGCATTTGTTAGATAGTAAACATAAATAGTCTACTTGTTTATTTTAAACAGCGCCATTAACAACAAAAATTACATTTGAAGGTCTACCACAGCCTTAAGGACATTAAATATTTATGACAAGAAGAAAGAAGTAGCTCACAAGCAAATGCTTTCTCCCCAAATTATGTTGTTAATATGTGATGACTCACCCCGAAAAGGGGGACTTTGCGACAGAAACTTTTCAAGATACAGGTGAAAATAGACAACAAAAAATAAGAAAATAAAAAGAATTCCGAGCAGATTTTCTTTTGTAAAATGTAATCGCCCGGATCGATTTCAACAAGTAAGGTGTCATTTTAAAGCTTACAAAATACTGCACCAGATGAAATGGAAAAAAATAAATCAAAATTGATATCATCTTCATCATCAAGTCCCCCTTTCGGGGTGAGCAATCATATATGTGTTTGAGGGTGTACTCTATGTTGGAAAATAAATTCCCTTTCTATTGCTTTTTATTTGACATCAATCGGAGCTTTGGTTCAAAAGTTATTGTCGAAAATGTACCTTCACGACACAACATTTTTGATTCTATTTCTTATGTATTTTATTGTTTTCTCAAGCTGCGATATTTAATATTTTCCGCTCTAAAAATTAATATCTCCAAAACTAAATAAGATTTTGATCTCTTGTTTTCACTAATATTTGTAACAGTTCAAGTGCTAATGTTCTAAATCAAAAAACCTTGAAGCAACATTTCTAAAATATACACAATTTTAAAATACAGTGTTTCTAGACTGAATTAATTGCCAATATCTCCAGAGTGAAATTTAGCGATATGTCATTCTTGTGAACAGGATATCTCTAAAGTGATGGGGTAAAAAGCATATTAAAACATGCAAATTTGACTATGAGCTAAACCACAATGTTGTCAATTTTACCGAAAATGACGGCCGGATTTCCAATTCGTGTCAAATTTTTTCCGAAACATTTCCCGCCAAAAATTGGAAAGCTGCTTTTCCAAAGGAATTTTTCAATGAAAATTGGGTCATAATAGCATATTATAATTACAAATACATTGCTGAAATAAAAATTTGAAAAAGTTGTTTCGTTTTGGTTTTAGGGACAAAACAAAATTTGAACAGCGCCATTATTTTACCAGTTTATGCTAATTATCTCAAAAACGACGTGACCGTTTTGAATTTTCTTTGCAGAAAAACATGCGCAACCCCTACCTTTACAATTACATAAAACAGCTTTATCGGCATTCGGGATATGTTGCGTTTTTTCGCTCCGCGCGAAAATCAAAATGTGCATTTAGACCCTGGATTTTGATTTAAGTGCATAAGGGGGGGGGGGGGGGTCCATGTGGACCCCCCTTTATGCACTTAAGTGTTAACGAGTTGGGTCAAACATCGATTTCGTCAGTCAACCGCTAAGTGGTAAAGCTGTGAAGTGATCAACAGGTGCGTTCTCGACATATCTATACCCCTTTCTTAGGAAAGCATAACGTTCGGAACTCTAGCTGGTAAAGAAAACACATCGTTGTGAGTTTGTGGTGCATGATGGGTACAAGGTTGACATGATCTCATAAATAAAGCATGCACTTTTCCAATTATTCCATTTTATCTGATTTTCTTTATCCACCTTCATTAGGGTCCTTTGGACGCTTGATTGACAGGTGCAGCAACAAATCTTAACGTTAATGATTCTTCCGCGTGATAAATATTAACCGAAAATTCATTGAATGAAATTTTAATCATTTATTGTGTGTAAATAATATGATATGTCACAAACGTTACCAAACGTTACATATCAAAATGTCACAAACATTACCAAACGTTACATGACAAATTCGTATATAAAGAGAGCTCTTTCTTACAAATGTGCAAACTGAAGACTGGATAATGCTCATAAATGTTTACTCCTTCAGATCTGTTGATATGAGCTCTCAAGTCAGTCACACTTCACAGAGTTTGGGGTTTGAAGCTATTAAAGTGCAATATCATGAGCGTTACATGGGCTTTTCTTTGACCTTGGACAGATTTTATTTATTTTTCGATGCTCAGAGCCTTTTTCCCATACCAAGTAGTTTTTATATCAACAATAATTATTTTCATAGCTTGTGTATGTGCGTTACAGCCGATTTAAGTTGAAAAAAATCATTATTTTGGGTACAAACGTTTCTTTGGAATAACCCACATTTATACTGACTGATCATTCTGATGAATCAAGATCCCTACGAAGTAATGATGCTAGTGGTAAAGTGTTCTTTTTTCGGGCCCCGTTTTTTGAAATGAGATGTTCAGTCAGTACTTAGATCCTATGCAAATGAGCTCTTAACGAGCAATTTATTTTTTAGCTCTGGCGATCAATATTAGAGGAACTTGGTTGCGATATTTTTTTCTTGACGTGACCTGTCAGATAGTTCGAACCCCTGTAATCACAAGGGGTTAATGCAAATAAAACATGAAGATAAATGCAAATAAAAGATTTTTAAATAAAATAAGATTATGTTTGACTGCTGGGAATAAAAACATTTTTAAACAAAATTGTCAATATTAAGCTTAAATCATGAGGTCACATCTAATTACGTGCAGTTTGTTTTATCGAATTCTCTGCATATTGGCAAATACCAACTGCAAGATAAGATATTAGACATCACATTCATGACATTTGAAAAATATATCTAACCTGTACTGTAAGACTTTTAAAATCAGTAAATAAATCGAGGGAAAATTAAGTACAATTAGACATACGTAATGTGATGTCAGTCATCACATTATCCCGATAACACTTTGAACATCGTAAACGACAAGTCACACCTTCCGAAGGTCTGGGGCTATATAGGCAAATATGACGTCAATACCATGCTGGTGGAAAGCAGCTGCCTCGACTGTGAATATTGTTAACATTTGTTTACAGGTCAGAGACATAATTGAATTTAACAGATTTTACCAAGTTTATCTAAAGAAATTCCAAAATTCCTTTGTAAAAGTAATTTAGTGAAGGAAAATCAATCTGTAACGATGGAATAAAATATGACTTTGTTTTCAAAAAAAAAAAAAAAAAAAAAAAAGGCACGGCACAAACCTTACAAACACATGATATCGGGATATTTTTCGGGTGCTCGCCGCTAAATGTACTCCTTTGTACTATACGGAATCACCACGTGTGACGAAAGTCTCTTGAAAGCAGCCCATCTATAGAAACGTTTACATTTTGACGCCACGATATCGATTCAAAACATTGACTTAAAGCTCCGCGCACTTCTGATTCCTATCTATACCGTGAGTTTTCAGGGGTAGAAAGCCCAAGGGAATTGCGCTTGTTTTAGAGAATTAAATGATAGCAAACCTTTTTAAGTTTGATAAATTATCACTTGACTATCTATTCTGTCTCGGAATGCTTCAATTTACCTTGTGACTGCTTTCATCTCCAAGTAACAGCTTATTAAAGTTTGAATCTATTTCACAATGCTGAAAAAGTTTTTGTGGCGAATACCTTAACTGCTTAGTCGTTCTAGGTAAGTTTTTTTTTGCATAATTTATCATTATCATACAATCTTATAACCGTGCCGAGTTGCTATACTAATCAAGAATTAATTTCAAACCAACTGCATCAAAATCAATTGAGTTGATTCTCTAAAATGACGCAATTTGTCGAACAGTTTCAACCATACCACGTTTCATTCGTCTTGCGCAATACACGTATCTCCAAGTATTTAGATTCACCTTGTATTTATCAGCCGGTAACGTAGTGTAGTGGTAGAATTCTCGCTTATGGCTAAAAGAATAACGGGTTCGATTCATGCATGCTGCCACTTATTTTAAATTGTTTTCTTCTTTTCTTTTTATTTCAATTAGATTCAATCATTTTCTTTGACTTGTCACTCTCTATGATACAACTCTCCTTTTTTCATTTTTTATATATTTTTTAATTAAAATAAATTTAATCAGGTATAGGAAAATACGCTTTCGGACTAGCGAACGTTATTTCATTTTGGGACTTGTGGGCTGTTAACAACCCTTAGTTTGTGGGGGTCCCCTTTTTTTGCCAAAATCATGTAAAATCAGCAGGCTTTATGAGTCAAAATTAACAATTTTGGTTCATGTTTTAAAGAAAAGTTCTTTGTGCAAATTTTTCAGGTTTCCTCCCAATTTTTCGGATTATCTTAGGGGGAATTAAAACAATCACCCGACCGGCTCTACTTAAAAATTTCGCCTGGGCGTATAGCGGTCTTTGATTTTTTCCCAACGCCACAGCAACTCTACATAATAGGCCTATTACATACAAGTTGAATATTGATTATTTATGTTTCAGTAAGTAACAACCATACTGCATTTCAAATTTTCAACTTAATATTTGCAAAGGTCAAGGGTAAAAATAAAATGTGTTTGCAGTTATATGGTTGACTATAATAATTGAACTCTCTTTTAGTATATCTATTATGCAAATTACGGGTACCTGCATCCCATGCATTCCAGAATGTGTTGTTTATATTGAACCTGTCAATCAAGTTTTGGCGCAAAAGTTGATGATGGACATAAACATGATAAAGCACAACCAAATTTTCATGGGTAACATTAATTCTTTAACTGTTTAGTTTAAACTGCAAAATTGTTTAAATTTTGAAAAAAAAAATAATCTTAAACTTACAGAACATGTTTAAATTATAATTTTCTTTATAGTAGCAAAAGTCTGATCGACATTTAAGAAATAACAGAAATAGCAAAATTTTGAATCGGTTGCCCTTTTTGCCCATAATCAGATTTCGACATAATTTTCAGACCTGTAGTAATTTATGACGTCATAATTACGTAACAACTAGTCAAATTGTCATGATTTTGGTATCAATGGGACGAAGAAACTCTAGCCTATACTATGGTATGCAACAACCAATTTTGGATATGTCAATTTCAAGTTTAAATGGGGTTGAACGAGTGTGAAAATTACATCAAACGAACATGCTTCCGATTTTGTTGAATTTTGAACAAATGCGTTTCTGACATAGGTATCTATTTTTGTTAATTACTCAAAAAACAATAACGCTGTGATATAACAATTTTACGAATATTTAGTGATGGGTTGTAAGACAATGTGTGCAAAGTTTCGTTTCTCTCACTACTATAGTTTTATCACACCGTCATTTTTCTACATGTAACCATTTTTTGGACACCTGATATTTAACAATAGACAGGTGCCGCTTAATTGTTCGCTTCCGGGGTTACATTATGTTTTGCGTAGAAATTTGGTGTCTTATTTGACCTCATGGCACCAAAGCGTCACATTGTATTACGTTTTGCAAACGTTTTAGCAAACCTGTTAACTATTATGTTCCGTTTTTCGGATCCAAATGATAAAGTTGGCGCTGATATTGGATTCAATCTTCCTAGTAGATCACAAGATCAAATTGGTCGACAATAGCAGGTTCTGATGAAAGGTGGTTTTTTTTGTTTTGTTTTTTACAATTTCTCCATTTCCTTCTTACTTTGTGTCCAGCTTCAACACAAGTTGTACATGTACGCCGACTATTGTGCAAGTCTCGACAAATATTTAAAGTCATGGGAAAATTTGTACTTGATTATGGACAAGCAAAGTCCATGCCCATTTATCTAGAATAAATTGACCGGTTAATCTAAAAAAAAAAAACAAGACCTGAAATTCTATTACAAAAATCAGGTCTCATTCATTACCTACCTCCTGTCTGGGCTCCTGCAAAGCTGAGTCCTATCATAATGAACAGAGTAACAGCGTAGATGGTTACAGCTTTCATGGTACTTGGTATCTCAGCTTCTCCTGCTTCAATGTTAAGATACGTGATGGTTGAACTAGTTCGTAAGCTCTCAAAACTGGATATGAATCTAAAATCACGATAGATATATATGCGTACATACGATATATCAGACTAATATGAATAATTAATTGATTCAATGATTATACCAAATATGGTATTCGATGTGTATGATTATTACAGTTATTTTGAAAAGTGTAAAGTATGCACAGTATTTTTAATATTTTTTTATTATAAACAGCAACGTCAGGCTCATGTGCCTATGCGTCAATGCTGATTTTCTCCAAAAGATAATATTAACAAATAATAAATTTAATTATGTACAGATTTATTAAGCGTTTCTAAAAGACCAACGTACTATACATTTTGAAGATATGAAAAATAATCTAAGTATGGAAAATACAAACAGAACCAAAATGCAAAATTGAACTGCGCCGGGAAAGAAGCCAAACCCTAAAACTGATGATGATCCCCAATTGCTGAATTCCAAATTGCCAACCTTCACCATATTTAATACTCAACCCTTGATTAACAAACTAAATGACCCGGAGGTTATTTTTATACAATGGTATTACTGATGAATAATAATTCTCCGATGGCATACTGAGAACCAGTTGCAAATCTCCAATATCACAGCTACTCCAATTACCGTTATCAAGGTGTCACCAGAACTTGGGTGCATGTCCTGATGTGGTTAAGACCTAAACGCCTTCCTCGGGTTAGTCATAGCATTTTATATTCCCTATCATATTAAAAACATATTAAATACAAGAGTCAATAACAAACAAAAATGGAGGAGATGCAGCAAGAGTCTAAAAAATACACCCAACTCCAAATTATGTCATATGCATACTTCAAAATCACAATGGCCGCCAAAATGGCTGCCAAAATAGCTGTTTTTCATTAAATTGTACAAAAACAGCCTTTAAATTGAATGATATCATATTATCAACTAGATGTAACAGTTAGGGTTAAAGACAAAATAATTTGCCCCCTAATAGTATTGTTAACTTGTATAAAATCCAATATAGAGCTTGTACTGAGGTCCAAAATGGCTGCCAAAGTACAATTTTTATGCACGAAAATTGGTTTAATTGAGTTTAAACGATAGATAATCATTTTGAGGGTAACAATAAGATCATTTCTTCCCAAATAAGGGTGTTAGTATATTTCAAATCCAATATGGAAGTTCTGAGATCCAAAATGGCAGCCAAAATATGATTTTAGGCACAAAAATGGGTTAATGTGAAACTGTATCAAAAACACCAAATGTTCAAAATAATTGGTGGCAAAAGGCTTTGAGGGTAATAACAAGATCATTTCTTCCCAAATAAGGGATTAACTTGTTTCAAATTCAATATGGAGCCTGTTTTTAGATCGAAAATGGCTGCCAAAATCCGATTTTAGGCAAAAATGGGTTAATGTGACTTTGAAACTGCATCAAAAACTCCCAAGTGTTCAAAATAATTAATGGAAAATGGCATGAAGGGCTCTGAAAGTAACAATTAGGTCAATTTCTTCCCAAATAATGGTTTCAAATTGAAAATGGAACCTGTTCTGAGACTGTTAACATGTTTGAAAACCAAAAATTATTATATTTATTTTTTAAAGTCGCTTATCCTTTTTTATACATAGAATTGTCTATCGATGGTCATTTTGGATCACAGTACAAGCTCTACAAAAGATTTTATATACATACTAACAACATTATATGGGAAGAAGTGTTCCTATTGTTACCATCAAAGCCATTGTTCATTGATTATTCTGAAAATTTGGTGCTTTTTTACTGTTTTCGAAGTTACTCTAATTTTGGACTTGAAACATGCTAACACTCTTATTTGATAAAAAAAATGCTCAAATTGTTTTCCACATAACCATTTTCCCTTTATCATGTTTATTATTTTGAATATTTGGTGCTTTTGATACTGTTTTGAAGTGCCTCTTACCCCTTTTGCACATAAAACATATTTTGACAGCCATTTTTGATCTCAGAACAGGCGCCCTTTTGATTTTAATACCAACTTACAATACAATTAAGGGGCAAATGGTCTTATTGTAAACCTACATGGTACTCCTATTGATTATTTATGATAACAGGCATTTTAAAGGCTGTTTAGGTCGATTTTAATGAAAATCTGCTATTTTTGCGGCCATTTTTGCAGCCATTTTGAATTGTAGATATGCAAATTTCCTTATTTTCATCCAAATGTATTCCATTTAGAACTATGAATAAAATAAATCAGGTCTAATCTATTAAATGTCCATTTAAATCAGTTAAATACGGTTTCATATTATTTTCCATATTATCATTGGGTGATTTTGGCGGCCATCTTGGATTTCCCAATTACCTACTTCGAAAAAAAATGCTCACCCTATTATTAATTAGAAATAGTGAGTTTTGCAAAAAAAATTGTAAATTCTCGTGCTTGAGGAATGGCGACTGATTGGTTTTTTGACAATTTGTAAACTTGGTATGTTTATGCTCATGATGAACGCCATTCCTACATGCTTGGTTAAATTTCGACCGAAAGTTGACTAAGTGAGTTTTGGAAAAACACTCTTCATTAATGTTCACTCACAAAACTTTTAAAGAGCAGGTAGTTGAATCTGAGAAAATGAGGGAGGACTTTGAACCTTTGTAACAGTACACCATTTGAACACTCTTACGAAATGTTTCTAGGTATTTGCAGCACTTTTGTTGGCAATTTAAGGCACCATTGTCATTAATTAAATCATTCTTTCTTATTTTGATACCCTATCAAAGACTGAAAAGCCAAATTTGATATCCTATGTGGGACTTGCAGAGTACCGATTTGATTTTGATACCCTATATTTCAAGTCTCGAGACCTTTCCAGGTCTCACCTTTTTGGCAACGCCGGTGTTACCCGGTCAGAATACCCAGTTCCTCCCAGAGGGGAGGGGACGGACCAACTAACCAAATTTAAATAACAGAGATAACGAACTGGTGGATCTATAGTAAAAAAG
>JXSR01S016690.1:8848-20531 GCA_000969725.1 Ophiothrix spiculata | reverse complement strand
AAAAATGTATGTTCTTCAGTGTCACAGTTAGGAAATCAACAAGACACCTCTCCCCCGACACAGTGTCACAGCAACACAGTAAATTTAGAAATAAAAAAAAATATACTAGCTACCAATAAAAATGTATGTTCTTCAGTGTCACAGTTAGGAAATCAACAAGACACCTCTCCCCGACACAGTGTCACAGCGACACAGTAAATTTAGAAATAAATAAACTACCTAACAATAAAAATGTATGTTCTTCAGCGTCACAGTTAGGAAATCAACAAGACACCTCTCCCCCGACACAGTGTCACAGCGACACGGTAAATTTAGAAATAAACAAATTATACTACCATACTACCTAACAATAAAAAATGTATGTTCTTCAGTGTCACAGTAAGGAAACCAACAAGACACCTCTCCCCCGACACAGTGTCACAGCGACACGGTAAATTTAGAAATAAACAAATATATTTCCATACTTACTACCAAAACGTGTATGTTCTTCAGTGTCACAGTTAGGATATCAACAAGACACCTCTCCCCCGACACAGTGTCACAGCGACACAGTAAATTTAGAAATGAACAAATATACTAGCTACATGTACCAATAAAAAATGTATGTGCTGAGTATATTTCATGTCTCTTTAAAGTTCGTGCCTACATGGAATTGAGTACACAATGGCATCAAGATTTCGTGCCTGCTAGAAAATTTCGTGCCTGCTTACACTAAGGATCGACCGGTTGATGTTTAGCCTCAGTCCATCAGTATTACAAAACCTGCACACGCGTTTCACTGTCGCCCGGACAACAGGAAAAGAGGTAGATCCCATTTGGCGACTGGTAGATCCAGTCTAGTTGATGATTTGAGGACATTTGTTTTGATACTACGGTCAAAGTACTTGCAAATGTTAACATCGAGTTATCTAAACTTTTATTAGGAACAATACGGTGAGCCAAATCATTTGGATTATGTATTAACAACAAATCATTATTGTTATTCATCAACGTTTTGAAAACGTACGAAACTTGTCGTGAATATTTTGACTTTTGATTACATTGTTGAACTAGTTTTGGAGATATATACCATAATAATTAAAACGTTTATCCTCATCAAATTATATTAAATACATCACTAACCATACAGTTTTTGACATGAAGAGATATATTTGTTTCTCAATAAAACCTGTGCGAAAAATTATTCTTGTATAATTTCAACTTTCGGCATGACGACTTTCGAAAGATTTTCCGCCACCGTCTTTTCCGCCACCCCTCCACATTTTGAACCAAAGATCTCATAATAATTGTTCAATTGTCTTGGGAGTTTTTGTATTTGAAAGACAAATAAATTGCCCATAATAGCACTTAACGTGTTGCATTAGGTATTAAAATTCTTGAATAAAACTACATTGAACTACGAAGAGAGGATTGTTATGTTACATATCCCCGTATGCATGACTTAAACACAAAACAATGCCTGGAACACTTTCATTTCAAAAGTTAAAATTGCGATGTTTTAAGAAACATAGTTTAACGATGTTTAAAAATTCTAAAAGTTTAAGCTAAAAAGCGATTAAACATTTAAGTATCAGAAGCGACGGTAAGCTTTAAATTTTAGTCATAAAGAGTAATGGTGGATCCAATATCAGATCACTGCCTACCTTAATATGATCATCACGACAGGCACCGTAATACAACTCAAGTTGTCATCTAAATCTTACAGATGTTGACATAGATAGGCAGTGATATATTTGGATTATAATTTCATAATTAAACAACTACGGTATAAGTTGTTTAAACCATGGTTCTGTTTCAGGTTTGAACAAGCTATAGTTTAAAGCCCGTAACTATATAGTTTAAAAGTTTAAACAACTAGGGCCGTATTCTCGAACGACATTTAACGCTAATCAGTGTTTAAATCACGATTTAAACGATGGTTAAAATAAACGTAATTCTCGAAGAGTTACTAAAAATAATCATCGTTTAAATTCTAACCACGTGTCTTTATACATCTCTAAAATGCGTTTAAAACTAAACTAGGTCAGGGGTAGTTTAAGGTGTGTTTAAATTATATATGCGTGTGTCTGACAACTGTTTTTGTTGTTTTAAGGCTACAGTCCCTAAAAACGTCTCGATCGGCTGAATGTCAAGTTTACTGCAAGTTTTTACCTATTTAGACCTATCAGAATAACACAATTTTTGGCGCACATATTGAATAGAGTCTCTAGTTTATACATGGAACTTTACTAGTGATTTCACGTCAATTATCAAGGTCCTATAATATCCAGCCATACCTTCTTCCATGTTTTTCAAAAATATTAGAAAGACTAGTTTTTAAAAGATGTATTGATTATCTTGATAACAATGAAATCCTTAATGACAAACAATTTGGGTTTCGGCCAAAACATTCTACGTATATGGCTATTCTTCATCTTGTTGATAAGATTAATAATGCTGTTGAAAACAATGAAACCACTCTAAGTAGTTTTGTCCTAATTTTTCAGACATTGACATGTTTGTTAGCCAAAAATGTCAAATATATGTGGTCAGGATACTGTGAGAATGGTTTTAACCAAATAAAAGCCATTTTGATCTGTGAACCAGTGATAATTGCACCTGATTTTTAAAAGCAAATCAAATCAAATCAAATCAAATCAAATCTTTATTTCAATATCAAAATCACAAACATACATTAAAAACACAGAGACAAAATGATATTGAGGACACCATCGAAAGGCCAGAAAGACCTGAGGTGATGATGCCCTTTAAACAAAATAAAGTTACAAGAGTAGGCCTAAGGAGACAACAACAACAAAAACAAGAACAATGCTCCGATATACTGACATGATTCAATTATAAGTTGCCAATAAATATGATTTAAGATTTTTTCTGAATTCTTTTGTATTTTTACATCTCTTAATTTCATTGTTTAGAGAGTTCCAAAAGGTTGGACCACAATTCCTTACAGCTCGGTCAGAAAATACTTTCTTAGTTTTGTTGATACTATAATCATGAGCATTTCTTGTATTGTAGTTGTGTGTCTGAACATGTTTAGTAAAATATTCTGAGAAGATATTGGGAAGCTGATTTGTATGGTGTTTGTACATGAAACTCCCAAGGTTTAGTTTGAAGGTGTCATGTACATTCAAAACATTGTATTTTTGAAATAGGGGCCCTGTATGACTTCTATAATGACTATTGGATATTGTTCTAATAGCCCATTTTTGTAATTTTACAATTTTATCTAAGTATGTTCCATACGTATTTCCCCAGATTAAAACTCCATAATTTATATAGGGCAGAATTAAGGTACAATATAAAGAAAACAGTATATTTTCAGGTAAATAATACTTAAGTTTAGTAAGCATACCAGTATTTCTTGAGATAGTTTTCGATATAGCTGTTGACGCTAGTGATGTAGGGTGTGGTGCAGTTCTTATGCAAGTAGGCGATAATGGAATTGATCATCCAAATTCATATTACTCCAAGAAATTTGATAAGCACCAAAGAAATTACTCAACAATTAAGAAGGATTGCTTGGTGTTGATTTTGGCTTTGGGACATTTCGAGGTATATTTGAGTACCACAGTCCATCCAGTACTTGTCTTTACTGACCATAACCCCCTCACCTTCACCCACCGAATGAAAAATAAAAATCAACGATAAGTTAGGTGAAGCTTGTCCTTGCAGGAATATAATCTGGACATAAAACATATTAAGGGTAAAGAAAATATGATGGCCGATGCTTTGACCAGAGTTGGGTAGTTTAATACTTGTTAAAAATTGAAACAGTAAATCCTTTAAACAGGTAAAATCACATGTGTTGTTAATATGTATTTCTATGAAAGTAAAATGTGTGCTATAATATTGATATGATATTATTTTGATAACGTATGTACTTGAAAGTCAAAAAAAAAATCAAACTTACTTTCCTTTAAGGGGGAGGGTGTTATGTGAACCTGAATTATTTGTTTATGTTGTTCCCATTCTGTAAAAATAGGCAATTATTTGCATGAACCAATATTATTAGATGACAGATGACGAGAATTTCCATAATCAGATCATCTTTAAGTACCGGTATTCTGGGAATCCCATATTGCCATATAAGGTGTTGGTATTTATCTTGCATAATATAAATTTGTGAATGTTCTATGGTGATGAAGTGTGCTAAATATCAAGTGTGCTAAAAACTGAATGACGTAATGTGTGATTTTTTCTGAAAAAGACTGTGGCCCGGGCCTTGTGATATTTTTGGCAGAGGTGGAATTGACTTTGTTGGAGTTGCTTGAGGATTGCTTGAGGAGTTTATGATTTTGCTGGATGAAGTTATGCAGATGAATGGAGATGAGAGTCAAAAATACTTCGAATGGAGAATTAAAGACAACCTGTTATTTTATTATTGATTGCCAAGTGGATTATGTGTGTTGGAACCAGCTTTTAAGACAAGCAGAACTTCTTTGTGATTGCTTAACTATAAATCGTCGTTGGAGTTCGTCAGGAAAGTTTCGGAATTATTTTTGCCAAGTGGATCATACAAGAACTTTATGCCTTGGATTCATAACGGACTATAACTCGGATTTTAAATCTTGGAAATATATCCTAGGATCGCGCGGAATACGCAGCGGTTTATGTAAGTGTTAAAGTATAATTAAAGACAAAGATGTGAAGAGAACCAAAAGTGAGTATTATTAAACTGTATATAATTTGTTGTATTTTGAATCAAGTACAGTGTATTTGTTTGCTTTATTAAAGAACCCGTAAGGTGATTTTGGTCTCGGTCACTTTAAATCTTTGACCATAACAGAATTAATGTTATGTTATAGCTAAAACAATTCCCTGAAAAAACAATCTATTACAATAATAGTACAATATACATGAGGTGCATATTTGGAACATCATTCTTGTACACTTTTAGTATAATTCTAGTACAAATTTTTACTAGAATTGTATTAAAAATTTTACTGGAATGCTGTTCCAAATATGCACCTTAAGAATGTTGTAAGAGAACTCTACTCCAGGGTTTGGCTCTATTCGTTGATATGCCTTATTAGAACAACACTGTGAAGGGAGGATTAAAACGTTCTTACTCAAATATTTTGTCCAAGATAAATAAGGACCCTTTAATTAGCCCTAAACTTACATTTATTACCCGGGCAAGAAGTAATCCGATCAGTGTCCAGGAACCGACCTAGACGTTTGAAGACATCTCGCCACAGCTGCCATGCATATAGAGTGAGTTGCAGTTTGCAAACAGTGATTTTAAAGGTTTTTCCACAAATAACCTTTGACTGGTAGTGATATTTAATGTGACCAAGATGTACTTGAAAATATAAATACATTGGAATTACATATCAGATTATAAGATAACAAAGACTTGTTACACCAAATATTTGAAAGCTCATAAAAACTATAAATTGACCCTTTTGAGGTTGCTCAGAATGTCATAAAGTACATGCATATATACAAGTATAAGTCAATCAGACCGTTTTGAAATTTTTATATTCAAACCCCCTACACACACCCCTGACAATGCTTTAAAATATTTTTTTAATGATTTGAATTGCTCCGGATGTCCCAAAGAACATTTTAAGTGAATTTCAAGTTAATTGAAGCATTTTCAGAATTTGACATTGACTCTGAGTTAATGCGAGTTTGTGCATTTTTACAGTTTGTGTGTTTTGAAACAAATTTGCTACTTGTAGCTTAAAATGGAGATACAATTTTGATAAACGCGCGAAGCGCTCAAAAACCTTTAACATTTGACGTTTGAATATCTAAAAAGTGGAAACATAAATATGAGTGTTGATAATTTCGTCAGTGACTGAAAGTTGTGTCACCTCCCCGCTATGTCTTCCTAGGTACTACCAGTGAATAAATGAAAACGTTGTCATTTTTTGCTGAATTTCTCACCTAACGTTAGTTTTGGCGGTTTCCAGTGGTTTTCCACCAAGGATCTTCAAAACAATGGGGAATCTGTGGGCAATTAAACAACTAAGGCCAAAAAACTTGATAGGAAAAATAATGTAAAAGTAAAGGATTTTTTGACATGCGCGCGTAGCACGGTAAAAGAAATCGGAAAATTCACTAATTTCTGCTAATAATCGTCACATTCATGATATTCGTGAACAACAATCAACAAAATCTAAGCTGAGTCGGTTGATTTTAGCTAGCTGAGTCTGGAAGATGGCTTCGTTCGAAGGAGCTGGTCCAGATCTCCGATTTACTCGAATGGGACTTTTCCCCCGACTTTCACATCCGATTGGGGTCACGTGTTGTACGTGAAACTTTTGTACGTTATTCGTACGTTTTTCTATATACGGTGATGTGTGACAGAGCCTTTATCAGTGCTCCACTCCTTGCCACTAGGCTATTAGTCCCACTTAGAAATTAAGCGAAAGAATTCCATTATTATGTCTACATTTGCAATTGATCTTAAACAATCGCTTGGTAGCCAGGCCAATCGGGAAGAATCGGCTGATGGCGCACGCTGGAATCTATGCTCTTCAGATGCTAATCGGGTTGCAATCGGGACGATATTATGTGCTATATATTAGCACTTCCCGATTAACCATGGAGATGATTTAAAAGTGTACTGTGGTTGGTATTATTTAAAAGCTAATTTGGTTGTCTACAAATATTTTTTAACAGTTTTACCCGAAACTAGCGACATCCGGCCGGCATTTTGCGCTGATTCACATTTCATTAGATTTCGCCGTGATGAGATTTTTTTTCGATTATTGTTGCAAGTTTTTTTTTTTTTTTTGGGGGGGGAAACTATATTGCACATTTTACTGGCGTACTAACAGTATAGTGCCCACTTATTTACATGACGAAAACCATGTCACTCAAACTGAACACATCTGTTAAAAATATTTGTATGTTGTTCAGGATGCTCTAGAGTACCTGCATGCCAATATTCAAGCCAATCGGAGCATATTAAAAATTTGACCTTTGACGTATGATCTTTGACCTTTTGGGTCAAAGGTTACCTACATTTGTTCAGTATATATTGCCAATCTCTATGTGTTAGTAGAATAATTATACCACCTTGCCCTTGGCAGATGTTGATTTTATTGATTTTTTAAAAATTTGACCTTTGACCTCCATTTGACCCCCTTAATGACCTCGGATTTTTTTAAAATTTAATGTTGGTTAGGATGCTGTAAAGTACCTACTAATTTTCAAGGCAATCGGAGCACTTTGAAAATTTGACCTTTGGGGTCAAAGGTTACCAACATTTGTTCAGTATATTTTGCCAATCTATCTGTGCAAGTAGAATAATTATACCACCTTGCACTAGGAAGATATTGATTGTTGATGATTTTTCCAAATATTTTCAATTTGAGCCGGAGGTGCCCCTTAATGGCCTCTGAATTTGGTTTAAATGACCTACTTTTGGGAGCTGACCAAAGACAATGCCTATCCCAAAACCCAATCGCATGCACCTTTGAACCCGAAAGGTGATGTGACATAATGGGAGGTAGTCATTGTTATTATGTTCAAGTTTGATGACAATAGCTCAAGGCATCTAGGATTTATGGCCAATTGAACTGTTGTCAGAAGAAAGAAAGAAGAAACTAGACATCTGAAGACATCTGGCCACAGCTGCCATGCATATAGAGTGAGTTGCAGTTTACAAATAGTGATTTTATGGTTTCCCAACAAATAACCTTTGACTGGAAGTGACATTTAATGGATGTTTGAAAATATTTTAATGTTGTTCAGTACCTACATTACAATTTTCAAACCAATCTGAGCATTTCGAAAATATGACCTATGACCTTTGGGGTCAAAGGTCACCCAGATTTATTCAATGCATTTTAGAAAGTTATCTTTGTGGTCAAATGTCACCTAGATTTGTTCAGTACATTTTTAGCGATCTATCTGTGCAAGTAGAATAATTTTACCACCTTGCACTAATTCTTGGAAGATATGGATTTTTTCTTTGATCCCCCCATTTCAACCCATGATGGATGTTTCTAACGATGTTTTTATGCTGTTTAGGATGCTCTATAATTCCTCCAAGCCAACTTTCAAGCCAATCGGGGTATTTTGATAATTTGACTTTATCCTATGAACTTTGACCTTTGGGGGTCAAAGCTCACCTTCATTTGTACAGTATATCATAGTTAATCTATCTGAGGAATTAGAATAATTATACCTGGCAGATATTGTTTTTTCATCATCATGATTTTTGAAAATTTAACTTTTGACCCCTTTCATTTGACCCCCTTAATAATTTTAACATGTTCTAATGTTCGGCCCTGGTTTGGTAAAACTGTCAAACTAATTTTTAGCCAATTTTCAGTTAACAGATTTTCTTTAATAATTTTGGGGTGTTCTTTCCATTGATGGTCACGAAAATTCCCTACAAGCTTTCGTTTTCAAGATAATTTTTTCTATCTATAGCACTTTTGTCACTTTCTCCCACTTTAACTTGGTAAAACTATTTATCTTTAAGATACACTATCCGTACTCCCCTTTTGATTTGGTAGAATTGTCTATATTCTAGATAGAACATTGTCCCTCCTCTTTCATTATGGTAAAATTATCTATCTTTTTTAGTACATTCATCTGAATATATTACACATGGTAAAATAGCCAAACGTAAAATTCATCTAATTTCATCATGAAGCTAATATAAAAGATATCAAGGTTGTGGTATGACAAATAAGAAATAAACAAAATGTTTTAGCATACTTTTAACACATCAGATACATAACGATAACTTAAATCAATGAAGATAATATCAGTGCAATTTTGACCGTAGTTAGATAGGTTTACCAAATTCAATTCAATTCAATTCAATTTATTTATTTCCATGTTTCTCAATACACAATAGTACAATATTTCACAGGGTATATTATGATTTTATACAACATTTTACAAGATGCATTTTATAATACTTTCATGTACCAGAAAATACACAGAAAATCTACAATATAATCAAGTAAGTTATAAAATAGGATTATGACATGATTACAGATGAGGATCAATGGCTAGAATATAGGTCTAAAATAGGAAACATGTCGGAGAGACCAATAAACTCAGGGGAGTTTTTAGCAGGCCCCACCTTGAATTATGATGACAAGGATATGATTTTGACATGTTACGACACTAGGGGACAAAACAAGACGGAGACAGGACGCAGCACGGGGACAAGACAAGAACACAACAAAACAGGACAGATTCATATTGCAATATAAAACAAGTACCAAGGGAGTTCGTAGTACAATGGCCGGTCAATCAAAGGTGCAAACAAATACACAATTTTGAGAGCATGGAATATACGAAAACTTGCATATGGATTGAAAATAAATGTATTTCAGTGTATGGGAGGAACATTGAGATATCGATTTAATATTACTACAGATATTTACTTTTTACTTATTAATTGGGAGACAGAAGACAGAAAGTCATTAAACATGTTAATGTCTTTTGAGAAGCTCTAATTTTACACGAGTTTTCAGTGAATATATTTTGTTTGTAATTGTAATGTTACTATTAGGGAATTCCATAATTTTGGGCTGGAATATTTGATTGAATATTTTACAAGGTCAGATGAGGGTATAGCTGATATGTACTTGTTTGCGTGTCTGGTGTTATAGTTGTGATCGTCTTTATGTTTAGAAAAGAAGTTTGCAAATAAATTGGGGAGTGTATTTATTTTGTAACGAAACATGAACATAGCTATTTGCAATTTGTTAATGTTAAAAAATAATTAAGAGTTTTTAATTCTTTGAACATTGTCCTTGTGTGTGATGTGTAGTTGGAGTTATTGATGATGCAGAGAGCACGTTTTTGGAGTTTAAAGATATCGTCTATTTTAGTGGTGTTTGTAGATGTCCAGGGACATGAGTTTTGTGAAAGTATTATTATTGCCCAGGCAATGTTACTATACGAAATGTATGGAAGAACTAGTGTGTTGTATAATGTGAAAAGAATTTGTCTTGGAAGGGTGTTGCGAAGCTTTCTTAGAATACCGATGTTCTTAGAAATTTGATTTGTGGTTTTAGTAATGTGATATTTCCAGGAAAGATTTTGGTCAATGATTACACCTAGAAATGTTGTGTGGTCGACTGGATAGATTGGGGTGTTGTCTGTTATAATGCGTGTTGCAGGTGTTTTGTGCTTTTTCTTGGTGAAATGGATATAGTTGGTTCTGTTGACGTTGAGGGATAATTTGTTGACTTTGAACCAATTTGAAACGTGTATAAGTTCCGTGTTAAAAAGATGTGTGAGAGTATTGAGGTTTGGGTGAGAAAGAAATATATTTGTGTCATCAGCAAAAAGTACAAACGAAATTTTTTTGGAGGAGGCGGGTATATCATTGACATAAAGTAAGAAGAGCAGGGGGGCTAAGATAGAGCCTTGGGGGACACCACATGAGACTGGAAGACGATGGGAAGTGTTGGAAGCATATGATGTAAATTGGAACCTGTTTGATAAATAGCTTGAAAGAAGTAACTGTTCTAAGGCAGTACCACGGATACCATAGTGGTTTAGCTTGGTTTAATAGACATTATTACAATTTCTGTTGCCTTGATATGCATTTGACATTAAAGAAATACCCAGATTTTAATTACCTTGAAGTTCCTGTGTAATGACATTGATGCTGCTTTTGGTGAAGTAGTCATGTCATGTGAGGATGTGGTCATGACAAAAGGGAGTGTTGTTAAGTCATGTCGAGATGGAGTCACGTCACGTGGTGTTGTAGTCAAGTCACGTTTGGATGGAGTAACGTCACGTCGGGATGTAGTTACGTCATTTTGAGATATAGTCAAGTCGGATGTTGTTGTAGGCATAACAAGTGAAAATGTCGGCCCGTAAGGTTGGGGTGCGCTAATGGTAAATGACATCTTAACAGCAGAAGTTGAATCTGTGAATGATGTAATTAATAATGATATTAAAAATAAAGTATTATTTGTGCAACGAAAGGAAAGAGCTGTAGAATATGATGGGAAATCTATAAAACTAATGTCTATTGTTGACAGTATACTCACTACACAAACTAACTTTTTTAGGAATACTCACCACCAGTATTACCGCTAAGGATTTCGACTTTGCGCCAAAGCGACATAAAAAGACATCTCGCCATTGACCATTTCGGAAAGATCACCTCCTCCAAAATGAGAGTAATTTTTAGTATATAATCTGAATAAAGCTAAAATAATTGAACGTTGATTATAACCAAAACCCTATATTTTACTTTTGTGTTGGGAACCCCTTGCGCCGATTTTTTGAACATCTGCGGCAATTTGGCAACATACGGCCTTAACGGGAACACTGCTCACCACATGGAGTAGTACTACTCACTACACAAACCAACTCTGTTTAGGGAATATGCACCACACAAACTAATTCTGTTTAGGGAATATGCACCACACAAACTAAATCCGTCTGGGGCATATACACACCACACAAGCTTTATAATTCTGGGAATATTCATCACACAAACTAATTTTCGGGTTAATTCTGTTTGGGGAATACTCACCACACAAACTAATTTTCGGGCTAATTCTGTTTGGGGAATACTCTCCATACAAACTAACTCTGATTAGTGAATACTCACCAGACAAATTAACTCTGATTAGTGAATACTCACAACACAAACTAACTCTGATTAGTGAATACTCACCACACAAACTAATCCTGCTGGGAATACTCACCACACAAACTAACTCTGATTAGTGAATACTCA
>JXSR01S016686.1:0-11637 GCA_000969725.1 Ophiothrix spiculata | reverse complement strand
GTATCATCTTCATACATTATGAGAAAAACATTGCATATGCTGTACAAAATCTACAAGAATTACAACTAACAGACTGTTAGAAATAGTTCGAAAAAACCCTATATATTGTAATAGTAATACATTAGCAAAATGGCATTCATCTGAAAACCGAATCTCTTATAAGCTACAAAGTACCTTAGATGCAAAAATCCCCCTACACACACAAGCACACACACACACACCCACTAAACAAAAACGTCTCAATATCTTTTACGGAAGTTTGAAGCTATAAAATGACTTTTTGATTTTTCCTCGAGCAAATTCTCTTTAATATAAAAGCTCTCTCAATTTCCTGTTCTATTCTTCGCGCACGTCTAGAAACTAATGATTTGTGACTATTTAAATTTGGGCTTTTCTGCTAAACGAGGGATACTCTGGCGAAATGAGCAGAAAGTCGCGCTTATTGAAACCAGCCACTGGAGTGAAAATGAGTAAAAACGCAACTTTCGATTTGTTGAAGGAAATCACATTACTTTTCTATCTATGTGTAATTTTTTGGCAGCATAATATAACCAGGAAATGCTGAATTTTAACGGTTTTATCACAAGATTCTTTACTTTTTGGGCAGAAAATATGTACTCACCATAACTATCATGACATTTTCAGGTACGTAATTTATTTCTGTTCAAGTCTGAATTCCATTTGAATGAAATTAACATAGTTAGTTTTGGTTTGAGGTTAAGGGAAAGCAATATTTTTCGTTTAATAGGTCAAATGCCTGTAGTATATCAATTTTCAAAGTCAAAGACTTCTTATTAGTTATTACGTCCCATAAAACAGCCTACACCGCCCTATTGAAGACAAGAGATTACAATAGCAAATGCATTACCTTGATAAACCATATTATTTTTCCTGGTGGCAATTGGTAAGATGTCTACGAAGAATTATAAAAGGAATAATGAAAAACAATCTATGTCGAGAGAGGGCTTGTTTTATTTAAAAACTTAATCCAATAAATTCCAATTTGATAAACCTCAGAAACAACCGAGTGACTGTGTTTTTAGACGATACAACATAATTTAATTGAATTTCACTGTAAATCACTAAACGTTTACCTTAAGACATTTTAAAAATAACCTTGTAAACAATTTATAGTAGATAATACAAAATGGTACCGGTACCATCTATCTTATTTGTTGTGTATATTAAACGCACCTCCATCCTATGGTCCCTTCATAGTTTTGAACTTGGCATATTATGCTTGAAAGGGATGGAGCTTTTATGATTGTGTCAAGTTTAAGGACGCGTTGCACATTATTTTGGAAATATAATAGTGGTGGACCGGAAAATACGTTTATTCAATTAACACTAGTTCTACGAAGGGGGGGGGGGGGTTGCAACACACCCCTACCGAAATTTTTTCTGTCGCTAAAAATTCATCGCGCGCAGCGCGAGGTGACTTGGTGTACCTCTAAGTTCATCCTTTGCGCTTATTCTAGTGAATTTTTTTTGACCCTACCACCTTCAGGGGGGTACAGTGTCCCTTCAAAGTTCGGAGGTCAGGGGGGGTTGGTGTAACTCCATGATTTTAAAAATGTACTTTTTAGTCATTTTTATAGCAGATATCCATTTCAAACTTGGTATTTAGGTAAAGCTAGTCATTTCCTACAATATTTAGTAAAAAACCGCATGAAAACCGGACATTCCTGCGATTTTTTAGAAAATTTTGATTTTTGCCTATATTTTCCGTACAAATGCCGATTTTCAACATTTTGGTAATTATGACGTCATAGTGACGTCATACATTTATGGATGACCTTGAATTTGGTATCAATGGAAAGAGGGGACTGATACCTATCCACTGGTACCATATACGGGGGTCTGGGGGACTCGCTATAAAAAATTGAGGGGGGGGGGGTTGTATAATATGTTTGTGAAAATCGCTCCGTATAACTAGGGTTAAGACATTGTAATAGAAAATAGTACGTTATGAATCGAAAATACGCGAATCCAATTAAGACATTAAACGTAATAGAATTGTTTATGTTTTGTACAAGAAAAAAATAAAGAGAAAGAACAAATAAATAAATCTAAAAACTTAATATTATATATGACGTTGGGCCAAAGACGGCAATTTTTATGCATTTGCGTCTCTCTATGGCAAAACAATGAAATCAACCGAGCAATTTTCTTGCTATTTATACGGTATTTTCAAGGGCACTTTTTGAATTCCTTTTTTTTTACCTACGATATTGTAAACGAATGACTCTTTACAATCGCTGCAATGTATTAAAATAGTATGCAAATATGAGCACATTTAATTCAACGGATCATATTTTAGAATCTTTGATGGAATCGTTTTGTTCGAACTTAGCAACTGATCTCCTGACCGATATTCGAAAACTGTTCGGCCGAAAATAACACCAAAGTTCTTAACTTTATCAGATGGTTTAACATAAATATCACCAAGCCTAAGTTGTATATTAGGCAGAGTTTCTGCGATCTATGGTGGAACAAATACCTAGGACTCAAGTGTTACGAAACTGATTAAACTGTCAGACGAATATGTAATTGTAACCAACTTTGATTGCTAGTTATTAATTAATATTTCAATCTTTCGAAATTGGGCAAATATTATCCGTGTTTTGAATACATGCATGCATGCACATGTATATTGTAAAATTTGAATACAGGTAATTTAACCTTTTTCATAACACTTTTGTCATTATGCAAACAATCAGGTAGGTTTACACATTGCGCTATCTCAATTGTTGATTATCGTTATATGGAAGGGATAACCATTTATTTTACAAAGTTTTATACTAGCTTAATTATCTGCCGGTCTTATTTTTGAATAAATAAAGTGTCTTATTTATGATAAATACAGATATCTGATTAAATTACAACTGGGGTCTATAACCGTATAATATACTTACATATTGAAATATGACCACATATTTCGGTAACTTCGCGCTAGGTATACCATTCCTAAGGTTAACTAGTCCGAAAATGAAATAATGTTCGCCTTTCTAAAAGCGTATTTTCCTATACCTAAAGTATCACCAGTCCGAATTTAAAAAATCAATCAATCAATCAATCAATCAATCAATCAATCAATCGATCGATCAATCAATCGATCGATCAATCAAATAATCAATCAATCAATTAGCATGTCAAAAAAATCAAAACTACAAAATAGAGGTGTTAAAATTATCATAATTATAGTGTACGATGAAAACTATAGGATGACAATTTTTTTCGATTTTCTTTGAGCAAATGCTCTAAAACAAGAAGTCTGAAAATGTCCTGTTCTATTTCACGCCACTATAACCTAATGATTTGTGATAAGAAGGTTTCTTTTCACATCAAACTTGACAGATTTCCTTATGTTTACTTGCATTCGTTTCTCACTATAAACTCACTACATAAATGTATGATTTTGATTGTGTCTCCTATATAGGCATTAAGATATCTCTCGAATGAAGGAATAATCATATTATCCAGTAAAAAACTGTACAGTATTTGTTTTCCGAAAGTTTTATTTCTTGCAGCCTTCCTGTCATTTATTATACATCAAGAATAATGTAAAAAAAAACATCGCTTTTGAAAATCGCAACTTTTCTCTCATTTCCCACAGTTCACTCGTGGAAATCGAGATATTTTACTGCAAGATGCTAGGAACCTAATCTCTGTGGAAAATTCAACTTTCACATTCAAGTAAATTCGTACTAATAAGTGACACATCTTGATCTTAGTGTAGGCATTGCAGAATATCGTAAATCACCTTTCACATGTACACACATATTGTAACCTGAACCGTCAGAAGTTGTATCAAGCACATTTAAATATATCAGTTATGATTAATGAAATCACAAACATGTAATCCCTCGAATATCTGTTCAATATCAGTTTGAATTACATTCACAAACATTAACACAAATAATATTCGGTTAACCGAAAGTAGGGTTAATTCATTATATGAAATCGTACCTGGATGTATAACTGCCTGAGCTTAAGCCTATCATGTCTATGAATTGCACTTACATTTGTTTGTCGGAAGCAAAAAGTTTTTTTTTATCTTCTGCAAAACAGTTTACCGTTAAAGGTATTATCATAAAGTAAATATACACATATATTCAAATATTCGCTGTGGAAGTCACGCCTTAATCCGATTCATTTTCCCGACATCCGTTCCATACTATTTACGTGGCACATGATATCAATTTTGATTACCTACTCAAATTCCATTTGTTTTGACAATAACCCCAAATCAAATAGTCTCCCATAGCAATATTACTTTTCCAACAAAAAGTATTACTTAATCTTCTCTGGTGAAGACTAAGCATGCAGCCCGCTGCCCACCTCGAGCTATGTATTTAGTGTGAACGGTTGTTGAGATTTGTGAAGAGCTTTAGATTTAACCTTTAAAATAATTTTACTAACATTTTCTTTGATTGCTTTCTATTAATCTTTTACTTCTAGTGACGTCATACGAGTAAATCACACATTGCAAAAGCAAGGCTTCTGTTCACTGAAAATGTTACATTATATCACTGAGATGTCAAGTTGTATTAAAGCACCGTGTAAAATAAGGCATATCCCTTTACCGTGATGCCATCAACCTCCACACGTGCCTCGCTCTATTCTTGTCATATTAAAGTCATCAAATAGGTTGAGACATATTTATCCGTTCATTCTATTGGAAAAGATGAAAAGAACAACATGTATTTGTGTATAATCGAATTAGACTTGCGGATTAACTGTTTGAGATACTTGACATACGTCAAGCTCTGAATAGAAAATATAATCCACCAGGTACATTACACAATAAAACTCAGATTTTCACCGAAAATAATATGTTTCATGCTCAGCAGTGCTTAAAATTTGAAAAACTAAAATTCTCATTTATCACGTCTTTGGCAGTTTCTAAATTCGTTAACGTTAAACAACATATGGAATACTCGAATGAATGGCATTGCAAATTTATTTACCTGTTTATCAATAAGATGATTATGTGTATACATCTTTAAGCATTTGACACGTGTTTTCAGATAAATAATTTGATGTTTAGATAAGTTAGCAACTCGTAACTTTGTATTTATGTGCGTTTTGTAAAATTTGCTGCTTATTTTATCATTAAGTTAGCAAAACATAACAGGCATGATTTATCAAGGTCCAACATCTTTATATATACATATAATCAAGAGACATAATCTCATAATCTTTATTTCCATAAAGTCTGAACATATAAAAAATACAGAAGATTTACAAAACCAAAACAAAAAGTTAATATGGAGGAGAAGACAGGAGGGCCAATAAGGCCTGAAGTTGTCAACCCCTAAAACAAAAACACCAGACGTTCAAACAACAGGACGGGACAGGGACGAGGACAAGGACAATGAAACGGGACAAGGACAGCTCAAAAACTCATGTTTTAATGGTTCACGTAATTTTGACTAAGATGGCTTTTTATCTTGGTTCGAAAGTGTTTAATCGGATTAGCAGATTTCATTGTTTTTGAGAGTGAATTCCACAGGATTTGGCCACGGGTTTGAACAGAACGATCAGGAAAGATTTTATTATTTATTAAAAAACAATGGTAGTTGATGTGTACATTGGTTTATTTCATTTTCATGAATGTTGTTATTTTATGCTTCCAAACCACCGACTATTTACCATCAATGTGCAGTGTTGTATCTATTGGCAGAATTGCACCGTTCTTGAAAAAAATGAATGGAGTATTGCCATTGAATGGGGAAATTAAGTCAAAAAGACACAATCATGCACCTCACTCCTATTTATTTAAATCAGATCCATGTAAAGTGAGTAACACAACATACTTCATTGCTCATATGTTATTCCTGTAATGTAAGGAGTGTTCAAATTACATCTCTGTGGTATCGTTCATCTTGGTTGTGCTTATTTTTATTAATCACGAGAGCTTAAGTATACTCGCTAGCCCAATCGGTTTCACGAGTTTGGTAAATCATACATTGTGCTGCTACAAAGGTGAAATGAAAGGAATGGCAGAGCAATAAGAAGAATCTGTATTTTTTCTGACGATCAAATTGTCAAAATTCTAGATTTATTTTTCATTTTTTCCGTAACATATTGTTAGACTTTGGTTTTAGGGCCAGTTATTTAGGTTTGATTTAGGATTTGGGTTAGGATATAGTTTACGATAGGTTAGAAATTTGGATCAATAGTGTTTTGATTAAATTTTAGGATTTTGTTGCCGAATTATTACAAGTCAATGTAAAGTTATGGGGAAAAAACAGGATTCTTCTCCTTGCAATGGCAATGTGAAATATAAATGTTTACGGATACTTAAGGCCATAAAAGTATTCTTTTTTGCCTATTTCATAACCTTTTTTCACTGTTAAAACACTGTTTAAAAGACGTTGTTTAGAGTGCTGTTGTTTAAACTTTTAAACAAAATATATCAGTTTGTTATCAAAGTGTGTTGTGTTTCATCAATGGTGTTTAAGTTTTTACAATCTTGTTTGTATTCTAAGTTTAAACAACTTGCAAGATTTTAAATAACCACTGTATCAAAAGGCCTTCGCAAAACCTTTTTTCTAACGGTGTTTGTTTACAAACAACCTGCTAATATGAAAAAGATGACTCTCTTCTTAGATAGATTTCTGATATCTACAATTGTATTTTATTTTATACAGATTCATGTTGCAATATTTTGGAGCTAAGAAGACGACGAAGTTGTCAATATTAAATACCATTAATCGGTGAGTATAAGTTACAGCGAAAAGGCTGATGTAGTTAATTTTTTATGGAGCAAACGATGAAAATATAACATATCTGCAAAATGATTAAAAATCCACCAACGTCTGCGTATGGAAAATCTGTTTCTGCATTATATCCTGCAAACACTATGTGATGACTAAACCCTTTGGGCAACATTCTCTTTTAAACTGATAAGAACTGTGGATCATGACAGTTTTATTTCATGCATCTCTAATTTAATGATTTGTGACTAAAACAATCTGCCTTTATTCGACATTAGGAGTATTGCAGAATAAATTGTGTCAGTTTTGCTGAAATCCTTTTGATCAATAAGCTAAAAAGACATACCTTGAAAAATGTTTATCCAACTAAGTAACTCTTCCACGTAATGTTTTTATTTTAAATGTCATTCACCCTTGTGCTTAAAATGGTTTTGTTGCATTGATTTTAATTGACAAACTATTACTAACAAATTGTTAAAACATTTAAATCAATCTAAACATAACACTCAAAAACGACTATTCTTCTGACCCAAAATTTCATAAATAATAAAGAACAAATGCCAATAACACAAACAGTAAATAAACAGACTAGATATTTAACGAAAGTAGGTTAAACACCTTGTGTTAAGCCGCGCTGTTTGTATCAAATTGTGTCTCGGTAAATGTGTCGAATGCAGGTAATCGGGTTAATTTACAATAACATTGATGTAGTCTCGTCTGTTTTTTCACGTGCTATTATGGAGGGTGTTTAAAAAGTTCGATGTCTTAAGTAAAAGGATTATGTTTCAAGGATGTTCCTGCTCTTGTTTCTATCTTGTTCAAAAGAAAAACTTGCTGGTAAGAGATTTGAGAAGTTTAGATATAGTTTTAATAATAATAAAATAAGCTTCATGATGTCTAGAGCACCAGCATTCTTCTTCATGTCGTGTTTGAAATTGACAACTTTTGATACTGTGTCAAGGAGTAAATATTTGTTTTAATGAACACCTTGCTATTGTTGAGTCAGTTGATTACCGGATCACTGGAGATTATTTAAGTTGACTACATGTCAGTAAACTTGCTTTGAGGAAATGGCAAAATTACAATCTTTTCTAACTTTCTGACTACCCATTAAAGGTAAGAAACTAAAAAACTAATTATAAGATACATTAATTTAAAGAATAACAGACATATAATTGTTCATGATTTATATTTTGTATTGCTTATCGAGTCCATAGACTGATACCTCTGATAAAGTCATATAACCCCAGAACTCCGTGGCTAAACAAACACACAGTGTTTCTCTTGGCCTTGAGGTTTGTGAAAGTAATGAAGGATAGAGCAATCTTAAGGCAACATTTCCGTGCTTTGTGTAAACTCTAATCATACTCACGAAGGTGAGAGTGATGTATGAGAAATGTCACTAGCTCCAGGATAATCGAAGTTGTTTAGGTAATCAATGGACTCAAAAAATTATCCCGGTGTTGTGTTTCACGGTGTCACGATCATATTTTGATGAAATATGGTTATTTGAGCCCTGAAAATAGGACTCGCTAGGCCCAATTTAAAAAAAGGTTCTCTTGTCCGAATTCTGTCATATATTTTTCGAACAAAAGCAAATTATTGGTAATGTTACAATTTGGTATAAACAAGAAACAAATGACGATTATCATGCACCTGGTTGCTTTCTTAGCTAACCTTTGATTGTTTAAGATAGCATACCTTAACTCAGACCAGCCTAAACTAAGTAATTCTCAAATTGAAAACACGCATTTAACATAGCACTATTGTAAAATCCAGAGCTAATATTGTAATATTGTAATACAACATATGAATGTAAACTAAAACACAATAACCTGGCCTGTTCATTTAGATGGCTATGAAACCCAGTTACAATTTAAACAGGAATAAACAAAACAAATTAAAATTTTAACTCTTGTCTATAATAGTTTTTTCATTAATACAAGCGTACTTGTTGTCTTAACTCACTTTCCTCAAGGGACGTACATTTTTTCAGATTAAACGTCATTCATCAAAGAAAGAATGTTTTTAGTATCAACGTCTAAATAAATATGATCTGGATCTCTGTGGGTCAACTGGTAATATGAGTGTATGTTCCATTTACCAGGGGTGTTCAATAAGTTCGTGATCTAAGGTAGAATGAGACGAGTTATCCAGCTTGTAACTATATGTTATATAATTTAACTTGATTGATGACTATATGGAAGGTTTTTAGTATGTTCTTTCGTTTTTCTTTTACAGAAACTTAAAATTTGTCAGTTTAGCATTAATATCTAGAACGTCCACATCTATCTATCTCTTCCCTGACATATTTGAATCGGCAGCTAGATTCTTTTTATGTTATTTTAAAGAGTAATCTTTCTCAAATGTTGATACCTTGTCTTTGTCGACTTTGTTAGGAGTAGCGCATGGGAGAAAGACTATGTTAAGTAAAGACACTGGCCTAGATTCGTGCCGCTGCGTTTTACCCACATATTTTTACATGAATCGATAGAACATGTGTATAGTGAAATTATCTACCAGTAGTTGTCCATGATTTTGTGGAATATTGGAGAAAATTTCAATTCTTTATCAACCTTAATTTTTCCGGATGAAATGAAAAACAGTGTTTTTTGGTTCTAAATCTAAATTGTTTCTACGGTACAAAAAGACCTTATTTCTCTTTTAATTTATAGAGGTCTTACATGCTTTTATCGATTGATACCAAACAAAGGATTTTGACTGATGACCGTTCCCGTGAACATGGCGTACCACAGTCCATTCAACAAGATACTGTTAAACCTAGTGATAATGGTGCCTTTTTTGATGGGATAATATGAAGTGTTTGGTAATGGTAACATTTCTATTGAATGCATCTGATTAACCCGCCATACTTACGGTATGACACGTCACATGCAGGGCCTCTATATCCAATTATCTCTAGGAGCTGCGTTTGATCTTTTTTCTGGTAAATTCATCTGAGGTACAAATTAAGGATTTAGGATAGTTACATCCCCATCTCAGAATAATAACATACAAATTATTTCATTTTGAGCCATTTCTGTGTAGATTTTTTAAATGTTTTTAGATTTTTTCACTACAGTTTTAAGCTTTAGTTATAGCATTTCCGTAAGTTTGTTTTTTATTCTAAGTTAACTCTAGGCTAGACCTTTTAAGTATTATCATTTCTTTAGTTTCAATGTAAAATAAAATAAAATCTTATAAACCTCTTACTTGCAAGTTTTTAGTTTCTGTAAATAAAAATAAATTAAAGTTGCTAATTAAAACTTGGAGCTATCTATCAGTTAAGTTGACCATATTAACGATAATATTAAAAAAAAAATGGCATAGCTCATATACTTCCACCTCAGCAAACGAATTTTTTGAACAGCCTCGTGGAAAATATGTCAATGAGAGTATCAGGTATCATCCATTCATTCAGTAAATGTACAAGCACCATCCCAAAGCTTTTTTAATAGGTTCATACAAATTAAGCTAGATTACAGCGCAATGGGTATTTATTTGTGGGTAATGGGAACCCGTATGTGTTAAAAATTGATAATGACAGGATCGTTGATACAATTTCACCGTGATGTTTAAGAAATTATCTTATGAGGAGCACAAATACAATTTCCTGATAAAAATCGGTTAAATCAAGAATGTAATACAATTTTGCGGCATAAACTGTTCTTAAACATAAGGTATAGCAATTCCTTAATACCGCAGGTTAAATGATGGTCATGTGACTTGTGACACCATATCGCGCGGTAGTCTTTGAAGTCAATATTGTTCATTAGCTCATACACAGAGTAGACAAATACCGCATCTATTAATCAACGACCCGGTTAGAAATTGCCTTAAGAAACACCATAACGTGAGATCTAGATCAATGATAATGGTAAACAAAATAAATAAAACACACTTGTGGTACGAAAATAAAGTTTTGTTTTTGCTTAGAAATATATTAATTCTGTAGTCATTAATGGCATAGTTTGCATAATCTAGTATAAGTGGTAAAAAAGTACAAGCTGAATCCGTGAATTGGTGCAAAAAGGGAAACTGCGACATAAAACTTTTCAAGATACAGGTGAAAATAGGCAGCAAGAAATATAGAAAATAATGAACATTTCCATCAGATTTTCTGTTGTAAAATTTGATCGCCTTGATCAATTTCAACTAGAAAGGTATCATTATAAAGCTTAGAAAATGCTGCAACAGATGAAATGAAAAAAATCAAAATTTATATCATCTTCAAAGTTCCCCCCTTTCCGGGTGAGCCATCACATATATAAAAAACTAATGGTCATTTGACTTTCAACACTTTGAATTGTTTGAATGGAATCTTAACCTTGATAATTTTTGTCATTTCTAGAACTGGATTTACATTATAAACATGCTGATGATGTTTTCTGCGGGTGCACTTTTTAGGAAAACTATTGTTTTGTAAAAATGTGAACTTCAACTTTCGAAATCTAAAAGCTAATGACTAGGAACTAAGTTATACCATATTTAAAAAAAAAACCGAAGTACTAAGTCATTGTGAAAAAAAATCGACAAAAGATAACTCGTAAAAAATGTTTTTAGTTTTTATCAACATTGATTAAAGTTATATTAGTTCATATATTCGTCTAAAAGGTTATCATAGAAAAAATCGGTTAGGGTTTAGCGTAAAAGTGGGTTAAAAGATATTTTATTATATAGGGCAGACATAAATGTACGTCGAATGGAGTTTGCCAGACAAATAGCTGATTCAAGATTGGTATACAGGCACCACACCACAAATAAGCGTCCAATTGAAAACTGTATAAAATGGCTTCCAGGAGGCACTCGATGATTTAAAGATCACGGGATTTTTTTCGCAACAGAAGGCTTCATCAAATCACTCAATTTCATGCGCAGACAGATAAATTTACTGTAAATTGTAGTCCTACCCCAA
>JXSR01S016684.1:3674-17079 GCA_000969725.1 Ophiothrix spiculata | reverse complement strand
AAGCCAGGCTAATCCCAATAATGCAAATGCATTAAATTCAAGGGACGCCTCCATGGTGTAAAAGATAGAATAATGGAAGGAAATTTTTATTTTAGATTACAAATTTTAATTTAACTACCTCCATGGGAAGAAGTTTGGTTACAAAAACTTTCAAGTTGGTATAAAATTGGACTGATAGCAAATATATTTATTGGTCAAATTGCAAAAGTATTGGAGATGCAGACAAGCCTAATATTTTAAAACTCATAGCCAGACTATTAACTACTGGGCTTCTAATTTTATCATTATCATGTCTGTATCCAATATGTTCCCTACATTTGGACACCTTGAGGCATGATAATGCCAAAAAGTAATCTAAATTTGAACTGCATATTTATTCTGAGTTATACCCTGAGCCCTAGGTCCGATCAGAAAATTACTTTGGATGGACTCTAAAAGCTCCCAACCTCTTACAAAAAATACTTTGAATGGACTGTTAAGAATCCTAGCTCTCCTTCCTATTAGCATCTGAATACAATTCTGTAATCCTGACGGGGGAGGGGGGGGGAACTGGGTATTCTGACCGGGTAACCACCAATGTTACCAAAAAGGTGAGATCTGGACAGGTCTCGAGACTTGCTATATAGGGTACCGTATCAAAATTGACCTGGTACTCTCATATAGGGTATCAAATTTGTCTTTTAAGTGCCTAATAGGGTATCAAACTTAGAAAAGAATTGTTAAATTGCCGATAAAAGTGTTTCAAATACTAGTACCTAGAAACACTTCTTTAAAGTGTTCAAATGGTGTACAGTTACATTTTACCTATGATTTCTTGTACTAATTATTTTGTCACAGTTGCATACAGTCTCAGATAGGGTATTCATTTGAACAGGTATGGTCTCGGATAGGGTATCATTTCACTCATTTTTGGTCTCACAAAGGGTCACCTTCGGAACCGGCGGAACGCGGGTGGTTACCCAGACACAAGTATCATTACCCCCCGGAATCCTGAATACTAGTAAATTTCAAACAAAAATCATGTTTCTTTTCGTCGTAAGTATAACTTGCTTTAAGTTTGAAATGATATATAAATAGGAAACATTCCATTGGGATAGCATCAACAAAGATCATATCGCAATGTGAAGAGCCAACTTATGGTAAAAGTCTTCAAATTGTGACACAATTTGACCCAGATCTATTTGGTGATTTGTAAAACTGTGTCACAGCACTCACCCGTTGCGTCTGTCACCTGTATTTGCTGTTATGCTGTCATCGCATCTTAAGCTTAACTTAATATAGGGTGGGAGGGGGAGCTTAGGTATGTGGGGCATATAGGGATACCCTGCTCCAATTGTTTGTATTTTTATGACGAAGCCAAAGCAGTGGATCATTTTTTCAAGAGAAATCTTCAGACATGGGTCCCATTTTCTGCAAAACAATTTATTATATCATATGTGTCCATTTTTGCAAAATATCTTAATTTTGGGGGATGCGCATGAATATTATGAAAATGTTGCCTATGTTTTATAAAATACACTTAGAAATTGGTATCCTTTTCTGCCAAAATGGGTAGGGGATTTAGGGCAGGAACTGCATCCCCCTAACTGGGCTTCAGCTAAGCCGATGTTTGTGTTATCTTTTTCAATCTAATACTGTGGTTTCATTACCATGTCTTGTGACACAAATTTGGATTGTTTTAGCCTAAATCTTGGGTCATGGACTTAAGGAGACAAACAGAAGATCAAGAGCAGCAACCAACATATAAGTTTGTCACATATACTTGCTGTTTTAAAGTCATCATGTCTAAAAGGTGCTTAAAGGTGCAATTCATAATTTTGATTTGATTAGCCTCATCTGTTTTCTACCTAGATAAAAAGTCCTTTTTCGTTTTACTTTAAAGTTGCATGTCGACAGATAATCCCAGTGGGCACAAATCAATTTCTCAACTTTGATTCAACATTGATTTATCAACCAGATTTTGCTTTTAAAATGGTTTGATCCTCAACGTTAATTCAATTTAATAAACGATGATGATTAAACCATTTCCATTGCAAGTGGTAAAGTGGTTGAATCAGATTAAATTCAGGATTAGTTGAATTATGGTTGAAATTCAACATTGATTCAACATTGATAAATTCATCTGTGCCCCCTGGTATAATATTTTTGAAAAGTCCTTCCCTCATCAACAGCTAGCATGTCAGAAAGTCCTGGAATAATACTGCCCTTAGTGTGCTGTAGCATGTGTCAATTTTTACCCATGTAGACCCCTTGGATCAACACAAAATAGGCGGGCCACTTCACATCATGAATTGATACAGATAAGCGTGTGCGTAGCTGAACACAGTACAACTGCAGAAGACGCAGTGTGCATTGTATGAGTAACTCGCGCATCAGTATCTACAGCGTGTGTGTGGATTATGTTTACTTGCGGATGAACCTTATAATTCCCGCCTATAGACGAATCCGACCGCGCATGTCGATTTGTCTCAACCGTGTGTGGCTCTTTTGCGTCCGCCATTGAGGGGGGCCATCGGGGGCCAATTCTGTATACCTTATACGTCGTATATGCGTATCGTCGGTATTAATTTTCATGGCTGTTCTGGGAGTTTTTGGTTGTATTTTCTAAAATATTATATAGTATTTTCATTCGCAATAAAAACAAAATGTTTAGGGAAAAAATGAATGTTTTTTTTTAATGTTGTGATAGGCCCCCGGGATATATAGGCCTCTACTCATGGAAAGAACTTTCAAAGCGAAAGATGCGCAAATCCTTTGGTGTGAAACATAAACTATAAAAGTATCAACCCTTTTGATCTTGGCCTTTAATCATTCTAAGGACCTTCTTGAAAAAATGAAGTTAATATGAACATTTACTAGTAATTAAAAAGATATTGAGCTAAAAACTCTCATAATCTAAAACAGACAATATGAAAACAGGAAAAGGCTAGCATAAAAAGGCATCTGCATGATTTTATTGCATACCATATTTTGTTCCCATCTTTATTATTTTTGTTATTTTAATAGATTAAAAAGAAAAGCATGTTTTAGAGGCCTGTTCTGAAAGCAGACAAATACATTTTTACAAATTACAAATTATAGACGGTACGTTTGTAAACTTTTAATTTTATCGACAGGCCCTAAATATAACTTTATCAAACAAATCATGATTCCATACATTCCGGTACACACACTGGAGTAGGACCTACTCCAGTGTGTGTACCGGAAGGTATGGAACTTGCTCTTTCGATAGGCCTATGATAATAGACCATCTTCATATTAGATGCTTTTTAAACTACAGAAACATTTCAAATTGTCCGACTTATGAACGGCACGGCGTAAAAATATTCAACCAAATCTGCATGTAGTAAAGTGCGTATCCGCTCATTGCTTGCTAAGCGCACTCTTAGAACAGCGTTCTGACAACGCACGCCAAATTAGAAACCTTGTAATTCAGCAGAAATTTCATTTAGAACTTATTAAAGTTGTAAGAGAAGTTCGATTTTACGATGGACATAGATTTTGTCCCGGGTTATGCCTAAAAGGCTGATGTCTCAATGCATTGACTATGGTGATAACAGCGCATACAGCGTAAGATGGCCCCCCGTAATGGCGGCGATGTGAGAGGGCGTCCTTTCGAGAGTGCTTGGTCGGATTCGTCTATATATTGTTGATCAAAGCATAGACCCCTCCATCAGGCTTATTAATCGACCAAGGCCACTTTGTTGTAGGGAAACTTGTGAGTATATTGAGTCAATCAATTAGGCCATTTTTTGCCAATGACTTAACACAGGCACCTAAAAGAGATTTATAGGCTATAATTCCAAGGATCTAGTTCAAAATGTGTTCAATATTCAAGAAAGAAGAGACTTTCTGGAGACTGTCTACTAGACAAAAGACTGGAGACTTTATATAAAAAAATCTAACAATGAAGACTTTTAAGTCTTCATTGTTAGACTTAAAAGTGACCTATATTGGACGTGAACTACATACAGGATTATATTTGTCAAACATGACATTTTCATTGACTGGCTATATGCAACATGCATCCAAAAATGGACCATGACAAACTGCTTAATTATTTTTATATAAAAAGCCAGGTGATGTTTTCTAAGTGAAGAGCATTTTGACAGATTTCCTTTATTAAGCTTACTTTACATTTGAATTAATTTCCTGTCAATTTAGTTTCCAATGAATCAAAATAGTTAACAGATGCAGGTTTGAGAATCTCAAAATCAACATTCAGTGTTTTCAACAACTTTGCTAAGATTATGAATTTCAACTTCAAATAGTGGCCTCACAAAGAATTGAGTTTGTTATGTTATGTGCAAATCCAGATCAATAACTGGGGTCGATTTCACTAACATTACGATGCATCGTAGCTAACGAAGGGTTCAGCTCGTAACTAAAACTAGACTTCAAAAAGATGTGAAAACCCTTCGTAAATGTTCACCGCATCGTAAGATATATGAAATATGCATTAGAAAAATCGAACCCTTTGTTAATGTTAATGGGATCAAGAGGTGGTTTTAGCTAACGATGGGTTTGGGTCTTACGATGGGTTAACGATGCATTTTAACGTTAGTGAAATCGACCCCAGTACAGTATCCTTCAATAAGAGTGACTATAGTGACAGTCACTATAAGGCTATGATCACATAGAAGTATATGATATACGATATTTGTTATATGCTTCAGTGGAAGGTACTCATATTTGAAATCAACAGGTAATTATCCCTGCCACTTAGAATATGAGTGCCCCCCCCCCTATTTGCGTATAGCGAAAATCATATACTTCTATGTGATCGCAGCCTAATGTATCTCAAGGTTGCTTTTCACCAGTTTGCGGCATTATTTTCCCCAAGTGAATATTTACCTCTGTGTTTACGCAACAAACAATGCCCAAGTTGCGTTTACGCACTTCACCTTGATTGGTCCGAGATTTATCGTCTGTTGTTTTTATATTTTGACCTTTGTGTAAACGCAGAGGTAGGAAATCACCCGGGGGGGGGGGGATACTCACATATTAAGGTATACGGGGATGTGCCGCTGGAATGGGTCGCTTTTTCACAAACAATCCCTAATCATTGGTCCCATTTTTAGCACCAAAATCCCTAAACATAGGTCACATTTTCAAGAAAATATGCTCAAATTACCCTTAAAGATGGGTATGGGTTCCACGGTCCGAGCCGCACACCCCCGTTCAGACCAAAGTAGAGTACCCCCCCTCCCCCCGGGAAATCCCCAGGGCAAAAAGCCAGCAAAACAAGTGAAAAATAACCTTGAAATACCTTAGCATTCAATATTTTCAACAAATTAGCAAAGATGGTTACTTTCAGTTTCAATTAGTGGCTTTGCAAGGCATCAAACCATATGTGTTGGGTAAAAACGATACACAGTATCATCCTTGAATATTGTGCATCCATGAAGTAGGACCAGCTAGTTGAGTAATTTATTTTGAGGGTTACAAGAATGGTGTCATGCTTTAAATGAGACATTTATCTGACTAAGTGATAAAACTGAGTCAGAAGTCATAAATAAATTGCTTGCTCCTCATATACAGTATTTAAATACTGGGTAACCAATAACAATGAATTAGAAGTATGGTTTTCGTCAAGTTGTCCTAAGGTTACTGGAATGAATTTGGTCCTTGTTGAGACTAGAGGCTTAATCTACAAGCTCTTATAATCTGCACCAAATGTGTCATTTATGAAATAATTACCTTTAACAAGAGACTGTAAGATTAACCCAGGGTCAGTCATAATCTTGGTCAACAAATGCTGTGTCAGTAACTACTGGAATCAGATCTACATAGTCATAGTAGTCATAGTATTTTATTTTCCATCATTAAAAACATATAAATTACAAGTGTAAATAACACCAAGATGGAGGAGATACAATAAAAGGCAAGAGCCTGAAAGTGATGTACCACCTTTAACAGAATACAAACATAAAGAATAGGTAATGAAAACATCAAAATTATACCCACTCAAACACTTCACACCTTATCCCACACACACCCACACACCCCAACACATCCCACACACCCAACACGCCACCTCACATCTTATGAGTGATAAAAGCTGGCTGAAATGGTCCCATATTATATAGTTTGTTTGTTGTTTGTTTGTTTGTTTGTTTGTTTGTACTTGTTTTAGGGCAATATACGTTGGTAGTCCTTCATATTGTTTAGGCTTTCGCTAAGGAACCCCAACATGATACTTGGCGGCCATAGTTTGACGTCACGAAAAAATGCTTGGTAGCGAAAATTTTGTTTGGATGCCGAGTATAAATTGCCCCATACTGCATGCTACCAGTTTTATCAGACAAATAGGGTTAAAAACACAAAATTTTTCAAGCAGGGGTGTGAGAGGCCAGTTGACAAAAACGAGGAAAAGCGTCGTAAAGTCAGGAAAAAGATCAAAAACAGGCTAAAAATGAATAAAAAAGCTGAAATTTTAACACAAGAAAATTTTCAAAAACGAGGAAATCAGCTGAATAGAGGAACTCTCACACCCCTGTTTTTATCAAAATGACGAGTGACTCCAAATAAAATTAATTCCAACACCGAGTTGAGACCAAATAAAATGTTGTGCTTTATTGCACATGTATTGAATTGCCATATACATTGCACCAAATGTTTACAGGGTTCATACTTTAAATTCGATGGCAAATATTTGGTGACGTCACGACCAAATGTTTTGTAGCGAAAATTTTGTTTGGAGGCCGACTATGTTTTCACCCATACTTGATCATAGACCTCATTAGATAAGATACGACAAAAGTCTAGTCCATCAAAAAGATTTCATTGTCTCATCAATTCAGACATATTGTCTAATTATCATCAATTAGGTCACCTTTTATGCAGTAAATATAAACTACAACCTAAATTAATTGATGAGTACATAATTTGTCATGATGAAATTTAGACATAAAGAGGTCACCTAATTTGGGTGTCAAGTTTATTGGTCATTAAAGTTTTAATGATTTTAAAGTCGCCTTGCAACCAAAGTGCCATAAACAAAGTCAAGAGGGATCTAAATGTTTACAAGTTTCTGCATCATATTAAAGAAAAGTCTGTTGAAGTTGTTTATTTAAATTTTTAAGTCTGAGAATATAACCTAAATGTGAAAAACTAGATTTGGGGCACACAGGGACTGCAAAAACATGATACTTCTATTACCAGAAGGTGGAGTCATTAAGGAAAACACAAAATAAGGAAAAAGTATACTTTCGGTCCCATCGAAAAACTTTACCTATGATCCCATCCTAACTCACTAACCGTGACCTGACCTTAACTCAAAAATAACATTTTTTTGAAAAAATTACCTAGGAATGGTAATTTTAATTTTAAACACCCACTCGCATGTTGCGTCTTTTTTACTTTTTTGAATTTCGGCCAATTTTTTGATTTTCATGCCAAATAAGGTCAAAAAATGACCAAAAATAGAAAAAAATGAATTTTTGACTTTATTTGGCATGAAAATCAAAAAATTGGCAAAAATCCAAAAAAGTAAAAAAGACGCAACATGCGAGTGGGTGTTTAAAATTAAAATTCCCATTCCTAGGTTTTTTTATCAAAAAAATGTTATTTTTAGCTTGGTTGGAAACCCAAATGGCCAAAAAATGTGTTTTTCGTGATTTTTTCAAAAAATGTGATTTTTGGTCAAAAATCAACATCACCATCATGTTCCTTGTGAAAATTCCTTTCTAGAAATGTATACTTTTATTATGTTTAAGCACTTTGTTCAAAAGTTATGGTACAAAATAAATTTGCAAAAACTCAACATTGAGTGATGTGCTTTCACCCCTTAAGGCACGATTCAAGTTGTGAGACATAAGTTAAATTCTTATTCTTTTAGGCATAAGGCATAATGATCCTAATTTTGATCACCAATAACTTCAAAACCTCTGAAATAAGCTTCGGGCTATTTTCCATATAATTAATAACAGTGATAGACAAATTATTTTGTTGGCTTAGTAACCAACTTCATAATGGACATAGTTACTCATAAAAATATATAATATATTACAGAGCTAAGTCAATGGCTTTAATTTAGATTGACAGCAAATTTAAATTAAGTGGGTCATTTAATAAAACAAAAAGTACTTAATCCAATAAAAATGATTCACAATAAGATAGAAAACTGATACAAACCAACCAATTCAAGACATATGGTGCAATGTTATTAATCAGTAAATTGACAAATTCATTTATAAATTTGGCAGTTTAAAATTTGGGTCATTTTCATCACACTAGTAGCTTAAGTGTGAGTTGAGTAACTTACTCAAATTTCTGTATCGGGATATAAATCCCGACGTTCAATATTAAATTTGAAAAATCTTCAACGCTATCAAAGATTCAAAGTTAGATCTTGTCCCAAATGCAAGAAAGATGCCACATTCCTGTGGCAGTGCATAGAAATACACACGACAAATTGGAACATATTACGGTTTAAAAAATCAAAAATACATGTTCGTGTTACACATCACCTGCAATGGCCTTACGTTACATGGCTAATGCTGTTGTGTAACTATTTTTTGTGTAACATTCCCAACCTTAATAGAAAGGCTGTTATTTCCAGTTATCAGACATCTGACAGTATTTGGTAACTTACACGATATGACCGATGCTAGTTCTTGCCCCAAGTCATTTGTGAGTGTTGCAGTGTTCCCAATCCTTGTGACTTTGATATAATGCCATTGACCATCATTGAATACTTACACGATACGACCAATGCTAGTTCTTGACCCAAGTCATCTGTGAGCGTAGCTGTGTTCCCAATCCTTGTGACTTTGATATAATGCCACTGACCATCATTGAATACCCGCTGTGCTGAGGTGGTTGCAAACGCTCCATCTGGTCCTCCCTAAAGAAAGAAAGGGGAATAAAATAAAAATGTTTCTTATATAAATCTGTTTTACTTCACGTTTGAACATTTCTAAATTTCACAAAACAGCTTTTTTAGCTCACCTATGGGGTTTCTGTCACTATCTAGCTTGACTTTCTTCAGCTCTAGTCTTGTCACGTGGGGGCGCTGTGACTTAGTGATGGTCACTGCGATTGTGCACCACATGGTGGTGCTGTGTGTCTCAATAAGGATCTGTAGACGGCTTCAGTTTACCCTTTATATTGGGCAAGTAGTAAATAATATCCGTGCACTCCACATCTCCATTAACCCTAACCTGCTTCTCTCCAACAAAATCCAACAGCTAAAATCTGAAAATCCAAATACATCATAGACAGGGGATATACATAGGCACAAAAGTGCTGCTGAGGCAGGCCATACACGGTGGCTTGCCATAGCTGGAGCAAAACTTAGGCTCCTAGCTGGTTCAAGTCAAACTCACAAACAAGGCAACGGATAGCTCATGACATCTCCAAATGTATCCCATTTATACAACAAATCAACTTACCCTGGTGTTCAGGCCAAGTACAAGCAGGCCATTGCTCATGTATACTGTCAGGTAAGCTGAATCTCCGAGGTAGAAGATGATTCCATTGGATGCTCTGCAAAAAAAAAAGGGAATTGAATGGATACGGTTAGAAATATGATTCAGATGCAAACTTTACATCAATATCAATTTTATATAATCATCCTGTCAGGGTAGACAATGAATGCTCTGTAAACAAAACAAAAATGATAATGAGTAGGAAATAAGCTTACAAATATAATTCAGATGTAAAATTTACATACACAGCAATGCTGGTTTTAGTTAAGCTGAACCTACAACATAGTGGTTGAACCCACTAGATGCTCTACAAATTAATAGAGAAATGAGCTGAAAATAACTTTTAAGCATGATTGAGATTTTAAATTTACATTTATACCAATATTGGTTTTGCAGCATTATTGCAACAGAGGTACCTAAGGAGAGGTGCATAGATATTGCTCTAGGAGGGTACACTTGCATTTTGGCAGATTCGCTAGCTCTCTCCAGTTGGAAAAATACATTGATTAAAAAATCTAGACAAATCTGCTTGTTTTAAAGTTGTATCATTCTCTGTAGCATCCCTTGAACTAGGTCATACGAATGGAAGTGCAGTCTGCCAAATGATAATGATTTGACAGAATTCACATCTCAAATTTCTTTGAATAATCAGCTACATATAATCCCACTGATATTGGTACCACCATGCATTTCAAGTATTCTTATGTAACGTTCAACACATTAAAGGTACTAAATTTAAGAGTTCTTAAACTTGACTATTTTTCTCTACAGTGGTGAAAAAAAGGTTCTATAAAGCTGTCTTGCAGTAGATCCCATTGGCATAAATGTTGCAAAAAGATGTTAAAATCAATTTGAATTTATTTTAACAGTTTGGGACATTTAGTTGAAGTTGTTTGTCGCAAAATTTTATTGATAAAAATTGTAAGCTTGGGAACTGCACTGAGATCACAATATTCCTCCATAACAACTCATCAATATTGCTTGGGTTGACATAGACATTGCGATCCAATGTCTTGTGCACGGACATGACAGTTCAGTATCTGAAAGAGGGCTTGAACCTACTACTTTAGATTCCTGCATTGTTCCGCTAGATCGCACAAGCCATCGCTTGTATGGAGAGCAAGTTTTTTTTTTGTCACATGTTCAAAATATAGATCATACTGGGTGCCTTTAACAAGCTTATAAACATTTCCTCATATAATCACAAAATCAAAGTATGTCCCATGCGATTTCACAACCTTGTCATGAAAATGTTGCTATTTGTAACAAGGAAAACGGTTCAGCTTATTTACAAGTGCAATTCATATTGGGAACAAGATGAAAGATTAGTATTCCTTCAAAAACAACATTGCTTACAGGAAAGTTGCCCTGCGTTTTGTACTGATTAATATTTCCTAAACATAATCGGGTAATTAAACCATGTCATTTATTGTTTTCACATATTGTATAATGTGTAATCTAGTTCGGCTTATTTTTTGGTAATGCGTATATCATTACATGCTATCTGGAACTTAGTATGAGAGACCTTTAAATGTATGTGCTGTGTCATTATTTTTAAAACGAGTCAAATCTACAAAATATTTTGATGTTTTATAAGTATTTTTGTCAAAATTAATAGTAATAGTTCAGGGGGTCCAGTACAGTCTATTGATACTCCCATATTTACCCAGTCAGTGTAGTGTACAAACTAATGCATAACTGGCAAAGCCAGAATACCACCGCAGCCTCCTTGGGAGGAGTGAGACCTCTTCCTCAAGCAATATTCGGGTCGAGAAAGTTCACATGATGCTCAGATTCCCTCTATATGAATCACACCTGAAATACACGGTACTGGCCTGGAATACCCCACATCTCAGTTCTATTCAAATTTTATCAGGTGTAAAACGAAGTAACAAAATCGCTATTCAGTATCAAAGTGATTACGTAACAAACCCAGTTACTGGATCACGCACATCACCTGACAACAGTTAGTGCAATACTTTTGTGTGGTGACCAATTCCTTTCATCTTTTGTCAAGTGTGTTACATGTAACCCGATTACCACCTAGATTTAACTGGATCACACTTTCTGGTTTTTAACTATCGATGTATGGGCTAAATGTACATGATGAAAAATTTGGCCTATTTGTAACAAAAAATGTCTACAAATACTGCGAAATCACAAACCTACCCGGGAGGCAAAACATGCAGAATACGAACCAAAGAGACAACCAGAAACGGTGAAAACCGGCTGGATCAGTTTAAAAAAGATCCACTTGTATGGAACAGCTCTGGAAGGGCACATATAAAGTATATTGGGCAAATTTCACACATTAACTAACACAGGACATATTACACACTATATGAGTTATGATAGCTAAAATCCCTGATCATCTCCTTGGCTTTGTGATTCCAATGACACCCATGGCTTATCGCCTAACACCAATATTTCCTCTGAGATGGAGCAGGGTCCTGTCATGAAAATCAAATTATGATATCGTATCTGAAAGAGATTTGATTATATCTGGGAGTGGGATGATAGCTTAGATATGATCATCTGATTTCCAACATTTTATCACCATTTTTTTTGTTGCTTTCCAGCCATGCAGTTCTTTCAAAATATCTTGGAGCATTTCTCTGGACTTGCATTTAACATCTGCAGCCTGCAGTACTAGACAACCTTGATCTGCTCTTTATGATACAATAAGGAAAAACTGGACCACAGAGGTCAAAAGGATCATAAATATAAACTTAAAATTGAGGCTGAATCTTTCTTTCTTTCTTGCCATACTGGCAACATCCCAGTTGTAGTCAAAAACTCAGGGGTAGGATTTTTTGCATATGATTGATTATGGGAGTTCATTCGGACTCTCTCTGATAGAGTTTGTGGGAGGCTTTGAAATGTTAGCATTCTGTTACCATGAAATGTCCTACAAATTACGAGAGTTTTACTGAATTCGCATGATTCTTTGCATGAGTGGATTAAATTTCATTTAAAAATATCCTTGGTGGAGCAACATAGTGACATTGTTTTTAAAAATCTCCATATTAAATCTGTGGTTTGGGTACAACATATCAGCTGTTCCCGGGGCCTTATATTTCCCCCCAGGACCATGTCTCCCTTATACAAAGACTATTAATGTGGCATATGGAAGCTTATCACTTGGAATTGATTTCTTATAATTGTTTCCTGGATCTAAAGCTTCTGTTAAAACAAAATGGAAGTTCACCATAACAGGGTCTTTCCAATATTTCCTGTAAGTCAAAATTCAGAATTGTATTTACATATCTGTCGACAGCATCCTGATTTTCAAAGAAATGTGATCAAAATCTGCCTTACTATGTAAGAATGCCCTGTGTGTATTTTAGATATTGTATAAGGGACTGTTCACAAACACTTGTTAGGGGGGCAGACGCAAAAAAAAAGTATCGTGGAAAATTTTCAGGCCCCCCCCCCCCTTTGCGCTTTGCGACCTCAAAAACTTTTAGGGTCACCCTTTTTTGTGGCAAAAATTAGTAGTCAACCCCATATAAAAGCATGTAAACTCAATTTTTACTGGAAAATTTGTGGCCCCTAACGAGGGAAAAATTTTAAGGGTCCCCTTTTTTGCCTCAGGCCCCCCTCTAACAAGTGTTTTGTGAACAATCTCCAGATTACTTTCTTTTTCTTTGGAATTATAAAAGGTGAAAGGTGCAATTCATGAACCTGATGAAAATAAAACCTCGCCTCTTTTCTAACTATTTATAAAGATCAACCCAAAATAAATGAATGTGAAAACTTCACTTGATTTTGACCATTTGTTCTCAAGTTATGGAGCATACCAACTTTTAAAAATTTCCATAGGCTACTGTGTTGTAAGATACAGGGTCCTGACATTAGATAAAAAATAACATACTTTTTTCAAATTTCCTCAACAATGCAAAGAAATAAGTAAGGTTTAGGACTTTTATAACAGATACCAGTCAATGTTTCTTGTTAGCTAAAAATCTGAATAT
>JXSR01S016683.1:36089-49022 GCA_000969725.1 Ophiothrix spiculata | reverse complement strand
ATAAGAATTTCCAGCAGATTTTTGTTGTAAAGTTTGATCGCCTTGATCAATTTCAATAAGTAAGGTGTCATTTTAAAGTTTAGAAAATGTTATAACAGCCGAAATGATGAAATTAAAATTGATATCATCTGCAAAGTCCCCCCCCCCTCCCTTCGGGATGAGCCATCACATTTGTTCAAGCTTACTTGACTGGTATTAGGGGTGGGCATACATATGTCCATTTTTCAAAAACATGTTTTTCTATGGCTAAATTAGGTGAGAAGAAAGAATATCACCATAAAAAAATTCTTAGACAAATATTTAGGTTGGTAAAATGGCAAAATCCAAAATGGCCGCCAAAATGACTGATTTTTAGCAAATTTCCATAATGTTTCGTCATAAAAGACCCTGTGGTGTAAAAATTAGCTATGTTTTGGTCTTATTTAGGTAGCAGACTGCATGTAGCATTTGTACATAATTTTATTTGTTACCTAAAAACCAGTACCACAGTAAAATAAACAAAATGGCCGCCAAAATAATTGATTTTATCATGTTTTCTGACAAAGATGCTGACTGTACAATCTTACTGGATAACTTGGGTGTCTCATTAAATCAGATAATTAAGTGTACATAGTGCTCACAACATTCTTGGATTGGATCATGCTTGTGACAAAGTATTCAAAAATATAGAACAGAAAATTGGTATGCAGAAACTGCCGGTAAAAAGGTCTTCACATCTCCAAGTACAAGTGTACATACTTTGGCACAGGTTGTCCCCAAGTTATGCTGCCCATTCTTTCTCATTGTACAATGAGTATACCGCATGGATACAATGGAACAGAAATAGCTAAAGAATATTTGGGACGGCGTCAATCAATTCTGAATTTTTTTGATGCAGTTGTAGACAAAAACACAGAATGATTTGTTCCAGGATTGGTTCTTTTGTTGTTCAGAGGTTTATAAGCTGCTGGGAGACATAGTCATCTTCCCTTTAATGAACCTCCTTGGCATTGACAAGTGGGAAGAGAGCACTTACGAAAGGAAATGGGATGGACTAAAGGTTTTCTTTAGAGACAAGATCCCAGACCTGATAAAGATGAGAGATGAATGTGGATCAACAACATCATCTGGCAAAGAAAGACTGTTCGCCACTGTTATAGATGAAGTTATTGACACAATAAATAGACAGCTCTCAGAAATGTCATTCTTTGACACTGATGTCGACAATGAGACCACGTTGGATGTAGATGAGAACAAGCTAAGCTTTACACCTTTAACAAATCTCGAATTTGAGAGTTAGTTTGCAAAACTAGACAACCAGATTAGTATGAACGGTGGATCGACAACAGTGTAGACACACGCTCAAAGAAGAATGCGGTCAAGACAAATCGATTGCTTGTTGACTCACTCTCTAAATTTCAGAGACTTATTTTTAAGTCTAAAAGACTTGGTAAAATGACAAAGTGTTTTTGAGATTTGAAATAATTAGTCCGTCAAAAAGACTTATTTCAAATAAATCCTGAAGATTGAAAAAAGAATCGACAATTGACTCAGAAAGCAGTTAATAAAGTGACGAGAGACCCCGCGAGAGACTTACGTTTTAATCTAAACGACTTGCTTTCAAATCTAAAAATGTTTTGTCATTTTAACAAGTCTCAGTAGATTTTAAAATAAGTCTCTGGAATTTAGAGAGATGCATCTTTCACCCAGCAATCTGAAGAAGAAAGGCAAGGAAGATGGAAATGGGCCAGGGCTTCAGAAGAAGTCGCTAATGTAAGGAAAGTGGAGAGAGAGACTTCATCAAGACAGTAAAGAATGCAAATAGGTTGTCAGTGTTGAAGGAAGAGGAATTGAAAAAGAAGAAGGTTGTTTAAAGTCTCAAAGCTTCTTGACCTCTGCAAAGAACACTCTGGACCTAACACCAAGTAGTGTTGGCATCCTTGATGAGCTAGATGAAAGGCAGCTTCTTGCCAAGGTGGGGTATCTCCGTGAAACCATAGCTCCAGACATACGACAGATGCGTCGTGTGAAAACTCCTGATGGACGGTTCAAAATGGAGAAGTTTTATGTCAGTGAACTAAGACAATCAATCAAAAACGCAGTGAAGCCAGAGGAAAATGTCGCAAGTGATATTGACAGTTTATTAAAAAATGCACCATGAACAATCGAGATTGAAGGCAGGAATAGGTGTTTATGTATTTTCATGTCTTTTGGTGGCCATTGAACATTCTTATGAGCAAACAGGTCATTATGAAAAGTAGAAATAAATGTATGACATATAATCAAAGACCTAAAAACATAATAGAATGTCATCTAATATGATGTTACAGAAAAAGTACTCAAGGGAATTTCATGGAAACGCTAATTTTGGCAGTTATTTTGGATTTTATGAGGTCAAACAGATCACTTTAACTATCTAGGGGAATAGAAACATAAACTTAAAGAAAATTCTGGATTCAGAGAACTTAAAAACATACAAAAATGCCATATCAAATTATATTATTCTTAACTTATAGACTCAATAAAAGCAAAAAATGCCCATTTGGCGCCCATTTTGGCGGCCATTTTGGATTTTTTTGAGATCAAACAGATCAATTTGACTATCCTAGGGAACAGAATCATAAAGTTTGGTGAAAATGCTGGATTCATAGACCTTAATAACATTAAAAATGCTATATCATATGATATTATTTTTAACTTATAGACCCAATTAAACAGAAAAATGTCCGTTTTGGCGGCCATTTTGAATTTTGCCATTTTACCAACCTAAAACATCACCTGTTGAAAAAAATAACACCGGATTCGGATTCTGCATAAAATTTGGCCATAGAAAAAGTTATTTTTGAGTAAATTTTCAAAAAAAGTCTAAACGTGTCCACCCCTACTGGTATTATAGAAACAGGATCAAAAAAGACATATTCTATTTTGTTATAAACTGTTATAACAGAAAATGAATAAAGGTACCCAAAGAGTATCGCCTCACATGTAAAATAATGGCTCCTACACAATACAAATTTCATTTTTGCACTGTGCAAACTAGTAATACATCACCAGCAGTGGGAGTTTATAAATTTGAGATTTGTCATTGGGCTTACTTTGGTTTGTTCATTGACGCGGATAAGGCCGGGGGGGGGGGGTCCATATGGACCCAGCATCGTTCTATGTATTTGTTTAACTTTACCATATGCTTCACTTGGTGGCAAAAAAAAATTGACCCAAATAGGCTCACCCCTTCCTATGCAAATTAGCATAAATAAGCATTTTCGAGGGCGCTCTTCAAATTTGTTTTGTCCATAAAATCGTAACCGAACAACTTTTTTCTTACTTTTTCATTGATTTTTCCTTACTTACTTTACTTACATTCTGCAAATATGAGCCAAATTTAAAATTGTAAAAATTCCATTGGGAAGTGAGTTTTCAAATTGTTGGCGGGAAACTTTTGACGCGACACGACGAATGTTTTTTGGTCGCCATTTTGAAACGGTTTGTCTGATTTTCGATTTTTTTGAAGTACTTTTCAGTTCTTTTGAAGTACTTTACCTGTGACCAAAGTTTTAACGTAAAATTCCTTCGCAAAAGCGCTTTTTCGGTGTTAGGTTAATATGGACCCCCTACTTGACCACTAACGGGCATGTGGCAGACCTTGACCATTTAAGTAAGTGATAACCATACGGATTGAAAAAAAAAACAATGCACATTCTCGCACTTCAATGTTGTCAATGTCAAAGTTAATGTTGCTTATCATACTAATTGTAATGACCTTCCTTAACGAAAATACAAATGATATAAAATGCCAACAACGAAGTATTTGATTTATTGACTTCGGTTAGCTTTTGATTTTTCCCTACTTCTTAATAAATGCAATCACAAAATCGTTCTCATGTAAATGCCACTCATTTGGCCTGTCTTGAATTCACATACATACATATCATAAAAGGAGAAACCTGCTCATTTTATATTTAGAGGCAATTGACTTGAATAAATTGAATATTGCCACAGGCCAAACTGTGAAACACTTTGACACTTTCAGGACGGCATTAATCGTCCCACTCTTCTGATTCTGTCGCATATGCGCATTTACATCACTGCAGGCTTCCTATGGATTTAATACGACGCACATATATCATAGAGAGAGCTAAGCATTAGGCACGTGTCGTTTTGTAAATAAAATTGTTCTTGAACGAGGATGATTATTGAATTGTTGTTTAGATGTCTTGACTATATTATCGGAATACATGATAAAGTGGAAGGCAATATGTATATGGTATGTTTCTACATTATTCTGGTACTTTTAAACGATTAGTGTTAACTAGATCAAACGCCGACTAATAGTGTGACGTAGTAGGTGTGTGCAAAATGATTGTTCTGAATTATTGTTCTGAACAGTATCACTTATTTAAAAAGTAGTAATTGGCTATTGATATCGCTTTACTATAAAACATCCATGCAATTCGGATGATAACAGATTTTGTCGTTTGGCTTCAAATATTCAACATTCAGAGAACAAGAAACCTGTTCTCGGGAAAGTATTACATCCATGGAATATTAGAATCAAGAACTTTTGACAGCAGTCTAATGCCAGGTAGGTATAACGTACGTGTGTCTCTTAACCTACTCTTTTTGTGACTAGTTTAAAGTCTGATTGTGGAGTAGTAGAGCTTTGAAGCACTGACATACAAATTAAATCAATACAAATTAACGCTTTCAAAAAAGCATTTAAAACACGTTTATTTCCAAATTAGTTTTTCTCTTTATGTTTATGTTAATATTGCATTGTTTATTGTTTTTGTACTTTTATTGTAACTTTGTTACCGCCCTGAGCGCACTAAATACTTGTCGAATGTATGTATTAGTAAAGAGAAGTTGTTTTATAGAAAGGTAACAATTTTCCAAATAGTAATACACAGTAAAAAATAATTACTCATATCGTGGTAAAAAGGGAACTCGCGTCTTCTTTGTAAACTTAACCTCTACTAAAATGGTAAACAATTGCCCTGTTTTTGGTAATAAACTACCATCGGCATGGTAAACCATGGTAAACATGGCAAGCCATGGTAAACTTTTACCACTGCCGATGGTAGTTTATTACCAAAAACAGGGCAATTGTTTACCATTTTAGTAGATGTTAAGTTTACAAAGAAGACGCGAGTTCCCTTTTTACCACGATATGAGTAATTATTTTTTACTGTGTAGGCTATATTATCAAAATCCATACTTGTAAATAAACTCTCATATGTCATATTCATCACAGTAAAATAAAACGATTGTATACCCCAAGTCGCTTTTATCTGGAAGCATACTTTCAAAAATTTAAGAAAAGTGCAAGAAACAACTTTTTTTTTCAATTTGAATACCTAAACAAAACACACCTAATGACTCGACGATTTTTAACTCTAATTTGAAGAATTGGTTGCTTTTTTGGGGAAAGTCGGGATTCATGAATCTGAGGGCATTCGATACGCCCAACCATTTCAGTGTTAAACTATATAGTGTAAGCTAACAACATTTGCATAAAAGATAACACTTCTTGAAATCCGTCTATCTAAATAGTATTGTATTTTCCCCAGCAACTTCGTTATAATAAGTTTCCACAGTACGTTGTTAAAGCTAAGGAATCAGTGACATTCATCAATGATTTCAGTATTATTGGATTTATCCTGAATCACCTGGCTTTGTAGCGCCTGATAAAGTGGGTGGATCTTTTGAATTATATATCAGAAGATATGTTTTTAAAATATTGATATTCCATATCTTAATTGAAAGATTTATGTATGAGTACATTGTTCAAGGTCATAAGAACAAGCTTTTTGACATATGTAACCTTCTACGACAAGCTACTGGTAAAGTTGTCTACTAGCCTTTTTATCTTTTTAAATACGATATTTGCACTGAACACACCAAAAGAGTAAAATGAATCTTCATATAAAATCACTCGACATCAACAAGTGAAGTTAACTTCAAAATTCTAAGTATAGATTGTCAATTTCTAAGATATTTCTCAAAATCTAGATATATAAACAATGTAACATTATCAGGATAGGTAACATGTAATTGCACAATGCAATATCAGGAGTGATCATTATTCAACGCAAAACTTGTGCATTTTTGATAGTGTCTACTCTATGAGAAGATATGCATTCTTAACTCTAAGTAGTTAGATGTTTTGAATTATAAATCATGTGATGTGTCTACTGACCCACTAATTCTACAATGATGAGTGTTGTTTTGTCACCTGCAACGAATGCTGAAAATTCGTTGGACACAACACTCACTGATCCGCACACCCCTCTAACTTCATTCTTTGCGCATTACCCTTCAACCGTCGGGGATGGAGTTACAATGTCCGTTAAGTCTCAGAAGTCGGAGTGTTACTCCGTTATTTTAAAATGTGTACGTTTTAAATTTAAATTGTAAATCTATTTGTTAGGGGAAAAACTCATGAAAATTATATACTCTTACAACACTTTTGGTTTTGGTTAATTATGATACATTAATGGATGACACTTATTTTGGTATCAATAAAAAGAGTGGTCTAATAACTAACTATTCATTGATACCACATATTAAAAATTAAGGGGTTGGGTTGCAATAATAAACAATAATGTACAACATGGGACAACTTTATTTTTCCATATTCTGATGGAAAGGTTTATTTGAGAATATATACAATGTCAAGGTCATAATATCATGCGTGTTGATGTTTATATCATTTTCCTTTACAAAATAGAGATATATGTATGTGTGTTTAAATACATATACCTTGATTTATTAATGTGCCTTTATACACGATGTCATTAATTTTACTTATTCAAAATGTTATGCAAACAATTACTTCTTACTCGTATGTTTACATATTGCACTGCATCATGTTGCCATACAAAACAAATATATTTAGTTGTTTTCCCTCTAATATTTACTGATGTGCGTAATCACGTGAATATCTCTAATCAAAATCACACCGATTGAGACACAAAACATCTATAGATATCTAAAAGCAAAATGCACGATCCTAATATTGAAAAAAGAGCAGTGAAGCTTAACTAATTTTCTCTTAATGAATATTCTCACCTTACGAACAGAGAAATGATAAAATTATAGAAATGATAAAATTACCATCAACGTAGTTATTTATGTGACGTATGTTAACCTGCTGCTCTACTTTTTACATGATTGCAATTGAAAAGTTCGTTTTGATGTAAATGCCATTTCTGTGTGTGTGTCTGGAATTCACCCACCTATATATGAAGAAAAGAGAAACATGCTCATTTTACATTTATCGTCAATTGACTTGAATATATTGAATATTGCCACAGGCCAAACTGTGAAGCACTCTGACACTATCAAGACGGCATTAACCGTCTCACTCTCCTGATTCTGTCGCATTTGCGCATTTACATCACTGCAGGCATGGCATGGATTCAATACTACGCATATTCAACGGTGTGTGCTGTATATCATGCAGGGTCTAGGCATTAACCACGTGTTTTTGTTTCTTGTAATTGTAATTGTTCTTGGACGAGGATGATTTTAGAATCGACTGTTGAATGGGTTTTGACTACAATTGAATTATTTCGGATAGTGGATTATTATGTACATACCGGCATATTTAAATGATTAATGTTGATTAAAACAAACATGTATCGACTGATGCAGTGACAGTGCTCTAGTATTGATTAAAATTGTTGTGCACTGTGTAACCCTTTTCTTGTTCTTTTCTGCAATCACTTATTTGCAAAGACATACCTGTGTAGTAGGTTGAGGAAGACTTTGCTACAAAACATTCACACAATACGGAAGATACTTTACACACTCTTTTCAAATTAGATGTTTAGACATGGAAAAAATAACATCTCTCAGGAAAATACTGGAATAATAGCAGTCTGTTATTGCGGGTTTGACTTGCAATTCAAGATCTTGTAGTAGATATCTAATGCCAGTTATGTACAATGCAAAACCTACATTTTAATTATTATGTTTGTCTGTTAATTATGGTGTTATGTCTGCTTTTAGGTACAACTCACATACAAATTAAGCCAATTTAATTGACTGTTATAATAAATACTTAATTGGATATAAAAAAAAACCAAAATTTTCTAAATATCAATACTTTCAATATACCAAGTAATGATTATGATAATGATGGTTTCTTTTTAAGATTGTTTCCTGAATACAAATTAAATTTTTTTGCACCGACTTCTTATTGGATATTTGTGAAAGTACATCCTTGGAACACTAATTCAGGAATTAGTAATGTAAAATATCAAAGACAATGCTGCAAGCAATGTTGGCACCTTTAGGTATCTAATTTAAATCAAGTTTGTTGTTTATGTAATCTTTCAAACAATTCGGTATTAAGTTAAACTGACACTTGACCTCTTGACGTCATGTATGCATTCCAAGATATCTAAAATGCGTAAGGGGGGGGGGGGGGCGATTGAATATTTCTATTTATTCCCTGAACATATTGAGCAATCTGTATAAATTGTTTGTATACGCTTTAAAAAGACACCTTACTTTTGATTATCAGATGTGTGGTTGCTAAGTTACAGTCACATTTGTTTACGGATTGCAGCTGATTTATTTTTGATTTTATTTTCCTTTTTGAATATTGGAACGTGATTGACATGATTCTTTACACATCAAAGATAACATTCATGATAAAATTAGAAAAATTCGACGTCTGACACGGATTTTGGCTGTGTTAAACTTTAATCAATGACCAGTGTCGACGTTAAGGTATAGCTAAGACGTGTCACATATTAAACAAATATTGACCTCACTACTATAAAGTTATGGTTATCATGATAAGCTGATTTGATTACGTGCAGCGACTAGATGTACGCGCAAATAAGCGCAAAGATAGTATGACTAAAACGCAATGGATTTGAAGGTATGACCCGACGCATGTGTGTTTCCGCAACGACCTGATTATGTTCAAGTGTGGTTTAAGTTGTATACAATAATGTATTTCCAATTATGAGCTATCGCAAAGCAGCACGACACATTTTACGTCACTGCAATGGTTCGGCGACAAAAAATGTATTCAACTAAAAAAAATTGACCAAAACAACATGGCAATTATGGTATCGACAGGTCATGCTTGCCGTAAAATTTTCTCACAATGTCAAGAATACGCAGTTTATATTTTTGACTTCATGGCTGTCGTGCGACTGCGACCACCACGACAGGCGCTCTGAAACCAGCTTTGAAGCATTTCACATGCAGTGTTTAGAAAAAGCAATCAATGAAATTCGTCAAAAGATATTTTAGTTATAATAGCTTTGCCTCGAATCACCTGGCTTTGAAACTGTAATTAAAATGGGTGCTTAGAAATCTCTTCTTTTAAATATGTTATATTTCAATGGAAGATTTATGTAAGAGTCAACTTCAAGGTCATTAAATCATCCTTGTTGACATATGTGACCGTCCACAACTAAAAGTGAGAAATTGGCTTTTGGTGGTTCTTATCTTTTGAGATATTTGCAGCGTACATGTTAAAAGTCAAAATGAAACGTCATCTGAAATCTATAAGCTGACTTTACAATAAATTGTCATTTTCTTTTATTTATGTATCACAAAATCTGCATACATTTGTTCTTCAGAAATAAAAATAATATAACATTATTAGGATAAGTTGCCATAGTAATTGAGTTACAGTATAGAGTATTCTATGCCAACCTTCTGTCTAATGACATTGATAATGTTTTTACAAATTGTAATTTCCTGTTAAAAATTAACAGTAAATCCTGCTCTAGTTAAGATTAAGATGTCAATTTAAGAAAATGTCTTGTTTCAGTATCATTAGTAAGATATTTTTTATTGATTTTGTAACGTCTTCAATAACGTTATTTTTCATTGTGATATTTGTATGCATACTTAAAAAATACTTCTGATTATCAGTTTTATTTTTCTACATAATTTTGATAAATTTATTTTATAAAATTAATGTCACTAAACTCGTTGGTCTGATCTTGAAAATGTATTGAATTCGTTTATAATTCAAAAAAAAAAAAAGAGAAAAAAAAGATCACCAGTTTCACCTTAACTAAATGAACCAGCTGCGATTAAATCAAATTGGAAGAAGCAATTGTTACGATTGTTCCGTTGCTGTCACTGCTTTACGAAGCCCCAGAAGGGACATCTAGAAAAAAATAATTGTAATATGTTCCCACAGATTACATAATCTGGTCCCACAAATTATAATATGTGCGCATAGTTTACGTAATCTGTGCGCACAGATTATAATCTGTGGGAACAGATTACAATTATTTTTTTCTAGATGTCCCTTCTGGGGCTTCGTACTTCTGCAACCAGGGTGTGACTTCCTGTCTGATTTTACATAATTTTGTTTTCCTTCTATACTCGTCAATGGCAATTTTCTCCGAGTACTTCGGTTTCCAATATTCTGCTCTCACACTCCAAAGACGTCTCTTGAATTTAATGCAGCACTGGAAGTCAAGTAAGTCTGACTGTAAATGCTGCAAGTAAAATATGTTTCAAGAAAATCCAGAGGAGGGTGGCAGTGGCAACTTATTACTGTTTGCCGTACGGTATCGCAGTCGATCCCCGGCTGCGTCACGTCCTACATCGCCTTTGTCGTGCCGTTGGTAAACTCATGGAAAAATACAACTTTCGGAATGGTCACTAATGCAGCACTGGAAGTCAAGTAAGCCTGACTGTATGTTTCAAGAAAATCATGAATATTTAAATCATAAATCATTTAAGTGAGGCTTTTTGTTCTACACAACGAGAACTAACGTGTTACATTATAGGCTATGCTATTCTAATACATTTAAAGCAGTAGCCCTTCTATAAGACATAGTCACCTGTCCTAATATTACAACTTTACATCGGAGAATACACGGATGCTATTTCTGTTACCATAAAGGTAATGACCTCTATATTGCGTACCATATGATATCATCTATATATGGGTCTAAGCGGATGTCAAAATAAGTTGTGACATTTCAGTATTATGTTACCACAGTAATTTGCCGAAAGAAATATGTAAATCTGGAAATAAAAATAGGAATGATAGAAATAAAACAATGCCAGAGGCTATACCTAATCTACGTGTATTCAAATTTTAAGCTAGATTTATGAAAAGTTATTTCTATGCAACTGACTTCATGTGATCTTTATGACAAACAAAGATTAGACACAAATGAGTCATTTTCTCGATATAAACTATCTTTCTACAGGGTGTCCTGAAAACCCCCTACAATCTTTGCATGTATTTTCTTTGGTTTAAAGGACAGTCAGAAGGTAGATAACGTTGCATTTTATAGTCCATTTATTGGACTTTAAGATACTGTTTGTTTCATTTCAATTGGTAGTGTACAACAAAGTTATGTTTTATCAAACAATTGGGCGGACTTTTGTCTGATCCAATTTCATGATTTTGCTCATAAAACAGGGGTGTTTCTGGATAGAATTAACATGGGTCACCTTGGAAAATTTATCATATCTGTCTACTTTTTAATCAAAGATTGTAATGTGTTTTTTTTTTGTCTGGGACACACTGTATAGTCCTTCAAGAAGGACCATGTGCATGAGGTCAAAGACTTGACCGAGAGCGCCAGCTGCCCGTGCTCCTTCATATTTATTTCATATTTATTTATTTCCATCATGATAAAAACATCAAAAGACACTAAAAGAACACCAAGATGGAGGAGATGCAACTAAAAGCAAAAATGCCTGTGCAATGTGTTTTGATGGAAGCAGCAGATGTGTTTTCGAGAAGAATGGGGTGGAAATATAAACATAGATTTAGAAACGCTTCTACTTGGACTCCTGTACAGGATGAAAGCGTGAGTCTGGAAGATTACTTAGCAGGCATGAGAACGGAATTAAGTAAAACTCCTGTCAAGAATGTAGAACCAAACATGAGTAAATCAGATACTATTGCGAACAAAAATCTGTAAAACAATGTAAAATATTATTCTCAAGAGAAACGATAAAGGCAGAAGGATTTGTGTGAGCTTCTAAATTCCTTGGCAATTTTTGATGCAACCAAAAAAAAATATTGGAAATACTCTTAATAACATTTATTAGGGGTCAATTTGCGAATCAAATAACGAGAAGGACCCAATTTTGCCCAATATATGAAATTGGCGCAAGGAAGAAAACGAGAAAAAAGTACGCAATAGACACACTGTGCAAAGAAAATAATAAGTGAGTTAAACTTGTTAAAGTGAGTCAATTTGTCTCTACTCACTTTGGCTGAAGTAAGTCACTAGAGAGACAACAAGTTTGACTCATTTATTATTTTCTGTGTGTGTTGTTCCAAAATGTGAAAAGACATGATGTTACTTTTCTCATCAAGATTGGAACGTTAGATGACTTTTATATAGGGTCAGTTTAAGAAGATATTCACATTAAACATATTCAAAGAAAAATGAAAACCAGCGGGTATAAAATGAGAAATCGCAATTTTAAAACTTAGTTTCATGCTATTATGACCACCAGTTTGTGTGATGAAATTTTCGTTCAACACAATGCGTGACGTCACCAAACTGTCTACTATTATGGTTTGTTCACAGATGCGCGTTTTTTTTTCAAAGCATTTTGTCAAGCAAAATGACATAGATATCTACCACGCGGATTGAAAAAAAAAAGCATTATTCACTTTCTAAACTTGAAAAAGTCAATGTTGTTTATTATACTTTTTTGCAATGACCTTCCTAAATAAACATACAAATGATATAAAATGCCAACAACGAAGTATTTGATTTATTGACTTCGGTTAGCTTTGGATTTTGTCCTACTTCATAATAAATGCAATTACAAAAACGTTCTCATGTAAATGCCGCTCATTTGGCGTGTCTTGAATTCACATACCTACATATCATAAAAAGAGAAACCTGCTCATTTTACATTTATCGTCAATTGACTTGAATAAATTGAATATTGCCACAGGCCAAACTGTGAAGCACTCTGACACTATCAAGACGG
>JXSR01S016681.1:123152-133496 GCA_000969725.1 Ophiothrix spiculata | reverse complement strand
GAACTCTTGGGGTTAAACCAAATCAACCTAAGAAACAAGAAGAATAACTTGGATAAGGCGACATTACTAAGGGAACTCTTGGGGTTGAACCAAATTGACCTAGGAAACAAAACAAGTATGTGACCCATCATATAGAAGGGTACCTTAAGGGTCCCAAAATCAAAATTGATTTTTGGTCTCATCTAAAGGCTGAGATTTGAAGCTTTAAACACACCTTGACACCTTTGACACCTTATTTTTGGTTATTGGATGTTCAGTTGCAAAGTTACATCCAAATTGGCAAAAGGCATCAGGTTGTTTCGGCTGATTCGGAAAATTATAGTTCTGAGAAAATGGAGTTTAAAGGTTTTGTACTAAATAGACTTTAATGGAAAGAGGATTTTTTATCTTGGTTCTTAACACATTTTTCTTATGTTTTGGATGTTGGAACCTGATTAATATGATAGAATACACATCAAAGGTAACGTTTCTGATGAAACTGGAAATTAGACCTTGGACGTGATTTTTTACTATGATCAGCTTCAATGGACCATATCTTCTAATTTACTATGCCGACCTTTTAGATATGACGGGTCACATATGACAAAGCACCCAATTTGAGTAAAATTATGTGCTTTTCTATCAAAATTGGTATATTGATGGGTGGGTTTTTGAGCCAAAAATAGTTATAGAGATGATCGGTTTTTCAAATACAGGCACATATAATTATACCCGTACAAAATATTTTGATCATTACACCACCATGCTTATATATGCAAAAATTGCACCAAAACAAAAGTGATGAAAAAGGTTTGGACGTGCCACAGTTTTGACAAGTTACAACGCAAATTCGGGGCAACCTCGAATATCCCCAATTTTGTCTAGGAATAAAAATGGCGCTGAATCTGTGATCTCCTCCAGGTGGGGGGTACTCACATACGGAAGGGACATACAACAGCCTAGGGTGTGAGAGGCCAGTTGACAAAAAGGAGGGAAAACGAGGAAAAGCGTCGTAAAGTCAGGAAAAGGGTCAAAAACGGGCTGAAAATGAATAAAAAAGCTGAAATTTTAACACAAGAAAATTTTCATAAACGAGGAAATCAGCTGAAAAGAGGAACTCTCACACCCCTGATACAAGTGCCACCAAGCACCTCGGAAGTAGGGGTCTTTCAGTGACAAATTGGGTGAAAAATTGAAGGCCTTTCAGTGATAAAGTGCAAAAAAATGGTGGTGGGGGGGTGTTTGGGTGAAATTCACCAAAAAGATGGGTCTTTCTGGGTCAAAATGGTCGAAAAAATTCAGAAAATGGTGGGTCTTTGAGTGTCAAAGGTTGCTTTAGTGACAAGAAAGTTTAAAAAATAAGGGGTCATTGAGTGACAGTTGGTAAAATAAGGGTCTTTCGATGCGAGCGAAAAAAAAGCAGGCTCTTTTTGGTGGCGAATGGTGTGCACCTCAAAGTTGAGTACCCCCCCCCCCCCCCCGGATCTCCTCTCTAAATCTATGGTGAAATCTTGCCTATTTTAGACCTTATTCCTCACCTTCCACAATTATTGCTTTCAAAGAATGCGTAAGGAAACTGCCTGCGCTGCCATTTGTTACTGGAATCCGTCATGAAGATGTCTCCGTCTGGTTTGCTGAACTTGACCAGGTCGTTGGCAAACGCGACTTCCTTTCCATCATAACTCCTACGGTTATTAGCTAACTCTTTACTTCTACCTAGAGAATTAAGAAAATCATGTTTAAACCAAATTAATATACTAATTGACCATATCTATAATTGACATACTCCCGTCGTTGATGGGGTAAATCCACAGAATCGGGCGGGGAATCTGAACTCAGAACGAGGCCAAGTATTTTCCCCCAAACACCCAATTTTTCCATTTGGGCGCATTAGGTCTGTGACAAAAACCCACCCATCGATATACCTAAAATGGCGAAATTACACCCAAAAACCGTGGCACATACCCGTATATCAACCTAATGTAAGAATCCCCCCGGGCCCTTTACTATGGTATCAAAAAACTAAACTTTGGTCATGTCATTAAGATGTACTGGGCCCTGTAATCCTTCAAATGCAATGACTAAATTACGCAGCACGTCTCAATTTCCTCCATACAGCATAAATTTTAAGTGGGTAGGTAGATGGCATCAATTGCCACCTGTGAAAAAGGAAAAACTACTTATTTCTGCATTTCTGCACCATAATGTACATGACGAGTGACTATTTTGACAAAGTTTAATTGATATAGCTTCATCCCTTCTAGGTAAAGTTTAAAACTTTTTGATAACCCCTCGTATATACTGGCACACGTTAAAAAAATCACAAGCCGAAAAATTTTAAGAGCACAAAATGATCCAAAATAGCTCAAATTTAGCCTTGCCCAAAAATTACCGAGTGGGAAAATATTGGCGTTTACAGTACATGCTGTTCCATTGTCAACTTTCAAAGAGTCCCAAACTGACATGTGCTATTTTAAATATGAAACCTTCTTATCCCGGTTTAGACTACAAACCTATGGGTCACATTTGTATAGACCATATTTATAATTGACATACTCCTGCCGTTGATGGGGTAAATCCACACAACCCTAGGGGTCACACTCATATACATACCTGTTCCGTCCTCAACTTCAAAAAGACCCAAATAAGCATCCAAAACATATATATGCCCATTGTCAATGTGAATTCCTAGGGGTCTGCCACAGGTTGGTTCATATTCAGGCTTACCTGAAAAAAAAAAACAGTTTAAAAAGAATTTGTTGACAGCTTGAATTTGTATCTTGATCAATTATCTTTGATTGTTTGTTTACCTCTGTTTGGGACACTTTACATGCATCACTCCTCTAACTCAAAATAAAGGCTTCACAATTGTGGAAGCTATGTTTTTGGTAAACATTTCTTTTTAATCATGTTCTGGAGTACAAATGTACTCAGACTGGTAAAAAGTTATCATAATTTTACTGTTTTTGTAAAATTTGTGAGCCAATTTTTTTGTGTCTAGAGAAATGTTGTACCTGAGTTGGAAAAAAATGAAATTTTGAGCATGCCCTGTGTTTGTGTCAGCCTAATAAAAATTTAACATGGTTACATGTATAATTTATAACATTGTGAGCTCATCTAAATCATCATCTCAAAAAAATCCAAAAGTCACAGCATCAAGTCGCTTTATAGCCAAGATATTCATCACCATTTTCTGAAAGCTGTTTTGTATAGGAATGAATGGGCGATCTATTTGGTGAGGGTGAGCTCTTAAGACACCCTCCACAATCATAGGATAGGCCTGGGACTTTCAGGGTTATTTGCTACCCAGGTACCCGACTTATTTTTCGGTCGGGTACCCGACCGTATTGATTACAATTTACATGTTTACTTCGATCAGGTGATGATTTTATCATGAATTTTTGAACACACAATTTTTTGTTCAAAATTCTATGATTTTATTGTCCAGTTCGGGTAATAGATCGGCAGATTTTGTACCCGGGTAAGCTCATGACGGGCGGGTACCCGTGTACCCAGGTTTTAGTCCCAGGCCTACTCCACAACCCATGTACCTCTTCTAATATGATGAAAAGGAAATTCAAATTGTAGAGGTACATTTATAACCTTACTAGGTTAACGCAACAAAAAAAAAAGAAATGGTTCAAAAATGTGAATCCCATGAAGGACGCACACCACTAAATGAAAAATAAATAAAAGCTTTTGGCGAATACGGGCAATGTAATTACCCAGCAATATAAAGAGAAAAATGTTACCAGTGACAAGCAAGATTTGTTCTAAATCTACACAATGTCAACTAAATACTTACCACATGGCCTTACACCAAGTCTTGCTAACCTCCTCACTTTATTGTCTGTGGCATTTATACGTAGAACTTCACCTGTATATGTTCCTGTGTAAATATTGCCTGTATCAAAAAGAAAAGATGATGAGTTTATACACTCTAAGAAATGATTGTATCCAAAGAAAAAAATGTGTCAAAAAGAGTCATATTTTTATCATGCAATAGCATGGATCACTTAGGATCAGTGTTAAAAACCTTGTTTAGACTTTCTCCAAGGATACACAACTTGGAACTTAGTAAGCTGAAGGAAGCTGATCTTCAAGATGTTTTATAAATTCAGTTTTGAAGTGTTTCCGCTAAGCATCATATAGGCAAGCGTGGACATTCGGGGGTTTACATCCAGGACCTTTGTCGGATATAGCACGGTCAAAACAATTACCGACTCCCCATTCAACTCAATGGAGAAAAAGACGGCTCTCGGAAATTTTTATTGATTCTTGCAAATTGTCAAAATATTTCCATTCCAAAATCATGTGAGATGTGTAGAATTCAAACCACAACAAGATGACAAACACCTCATCATTTCACAGATTTTCTTCTTGCTAAAAAATAATGAAAATGAAGGAATGTCTAGCTCAAGTCTTGATTGTTTTCACCGCGCACAAAGTTAGACCACCGTGGGTCGTAGGTACGCTTTCGGCTATTGCCGCTGAACCAAATAACGAATTTATCATACCACTCTTAATTATCAAACTATTTATTTACTTATTTTCCTGTAACATTTTTAGCTTTATTTTCCCAAAATCATCAGAAAACAAACTTCCTTTGATGACAGTTTTACTCTACATAATACTGTACATCCCTGTTAATTCAAAATGCAACCTTCCAATACAAATCGCCTTGATGTACTCAGTGGCATGCAGTGGCGTAGCCAGACAATGGGGCTCTCCACACGGACAAATCAATCTGTACTTCGCACATCTAGATGCATGTAGATTAAACTGGACTTCAGCAAACGATCGCACTAGTGTAAGTGAATGCACGTGTACATATAATGCGTAGTTGTGCTATTTCTACGCACACGCACACAAACACCTAAGTGTGTCAATACGTGCACCTGGAGTAAAGTCAGATTGATGCGCGACCGTATGAACACACTGCACCAGAGATGCCACTTGGGGTGGGGGGGCGAAAAAAATAGAAAATTTGAATCGATAGGATACTAATTTCGAGCGGCGGGAGAAAAGCTTCCACTTGGAGGATTTTTTTGATATTTTATGTACTAAAACCTCACTACATGCATACTGTGACCCTTTTAACCATTTTTAAGCAACTTTCTATCACTCTAATTAAAATTTAAAAAAAAAATTGAATTTTTGAAATTCTTATTTTTTCAGAAAATTAGGAAAAGTGGTCCAAAATTACCAAAAATTGGGAATTTCTAATAAATTAGAAAAATTGGCATCTGCAGTGCTGCACTTCGGAAATCTACATTCATCTACATTTGACGCTTCTATGTGGAGAGCCCCATTTTCATCAAGGGGCCAAGGCGGGGACTAGATTTTTTGAAGAGTGGTAACACAAAATGGTACACTCAATATTTTACCATAGCTTGTAACAATTAACATTTTTGGTCTAGTTTTTTTAAAAGGGGTAAATTTCTTACTTTTTGAAGCAAATTTTGCAATTTTTGTGCTAAATTGTTATGATTTTTGATGTGCGCGCGAAGGTCGCAAAATTTTTTTTGTTACGATTTTGCTAAAAAGGATACGTGTAAACTATGTAATTTCAATATAACCCATACTTTTCTTGATTTTTTTAGGGGGAAGACTCCTTTCAGGGGGCAATTGCACCCCCTTTTTCCCCCTTCTGGCTACGCCACTGGTGGCATGACTACACCAAATTCAGCAACTCCATCTGACAGAATACCGAATCCATGCATATTCATACCTTTGTAATATGCTAATGATTCTGGTCCTATAATCTTGCCTTCAAGTAGCCTTTTCACTTCTTGTAGTTTGGTGTTTGGAGCCAGAGGTCCTACTAATTACCCATATCCATACCTTTGTAATATGCTAATGATTCTGGTCCTATAATCTTTCCTTCTAGTATTCTTTCCCCTTCTTGTAATTTGGTGTTTGGAGCCAGTGGTCCTACTAGTAACTGTGGGGAATCTAATCTGTAAATGAGAAAAGAGAGGAAAGATTTTTGGTAGGTATGTGAGATCCGCGATATCGAACGCAGGGTCTTGCGGAATGGATTTTTGGTCAAAAATAGGGTCCATGGAACTGATTTTTCCCCGCATTGAGGTCTCTGGAACTGTTTTTTCCCATAAAAATATGACTATTTGAGCTGAAAAATGTCCAAAATCAGCTTGAAAACATAAAAAAACACATTTTTGAGTAATTTTCTTTGAAAATGGGATCTTCGGAATTGAAGTAATCTTGAAAAGAGTATCTTGGGGATCGGAAGAGGAGGCTTGAAAGGGGGTCTCGAGGGCGGCACATACCCATACCATCAGTCAATGTAAGTAGCCCCCCCACCCCGGGGCTTGCCATAGCTGGATATTGGATCATATATGCTACCATAATCCTAACCCACCCTTATCCAACAAAATCCTACAAGAATCAATCAAGAAATTCATCTAATTCCCAATACATCATAGATGGGCCAGGATATATATATATATGGGAACAAAAGTGTTGCCCACGCAAGCCATAATCGGTGATACAAGAGGTCAGGTTCCAATCCCAGGAAAACTGGACATTTTTGGCTTGCCGTAGCTGGATATTGGATCATATATGCTACCATAAATCTAACCCTCCCTTATCCGACAAAATCCGACAAGAATAAATCACGAAATTCATCTAATTCCCAATACGTCATAGATGGGCTGGGATATATATGGGAACAAAAGTGTGCCCAGGCAGGCCATAATCGGTGATACAAGAGGTCAGGTTCCAATCCCAGGAAAACTGGAAATTTTTGTATGATGTGTTCGGACATGGATAATTTTTAAGTTTTTGAGGGTTATTTAAAAGGTTATATATATCTGCTGCTGTTCTTAACAAAATTTTTAGTTTTCAAGGACTAAAAACATTAAAAGCGGCAGCTTCTTGGCGCTCTACCAAAATGAGAGGGTGCGCGCGCCGGCAAAGCCCCCCCCCCTAAATCCACCCCTGTTTTGAAAGTCTATTTCACATACATTAGATTTGAACCGTAACCCACCTCTATCCAATGAACTCTCACAAGCAAAAATCAAGAAATTCACGTAAGTCCGAATATGTCGATATAGACAGGGATACATATAGGCACGAACATGACCAGCTGAACATTCTGAAATCTAACCCTAACCACCCTAAAAATCACCAAAATGCGCCTAAGTCCAAATACGTCATAGACGCGGGTTGCATATGGGGACGAAATCGCTGCCCGGGCAGCAACCCGGTGGTGGTCTGCTAGTGGTGTGCCTCACTTGGGAAGTCAGAGGTCATGGTGAAAACATGCTTTCTTTCTCCTGTGACGTAGTTGGACTAAGGCTAGAAAATGGAGCATCTTTCAATTCAGGGTTAAGGTTAATGACAGAGTTAAGCAACTGAGGCTAAATCATGCTTTCAATATTTTTAACCTTCAAGGTCCACCTTATCTTCGCCTAAACTTCAGCAGGGTACATACAGTACATTTTCATAGAACTAGATCAAGTAATGACAGTTTTATTGTGCCAAGGGTTAAAGGATTTGCTTCCACCACATTCTACTACAATGCCATCTTGGATTGGAATGCTCTCGTCCCATCTTACATTAAGGGATTACCCAAGTTTTAAGCAAAACGTCAAGCGCCATCTTGCAAATTCATCTCTTCATCAGGAGTTGTCTGATTTCATTGTGTAATTTTGGCCCTCCATCATAAGTTGTTTGTCTGATCTCCATTCAGCTCTTTTTCTGTTCTTCCCTTGGACCCCATTGGAAATAAGATTGCTTCTATATTATCAGGCTTAATAGGTAATCCTGGATTGTCAGCTTTATCCCCGTGTTCGTCTATTGATGGCATCGTGTTGAATGTTGGCCATGTTCTTTAATTTCAAATGTTTGCTGCTTGTTCAAATGTATTTCAAGTTTTCTATATTTTGTATACTATGTAATTTTGTTGTACTTTATATCTGGCATATCCGAATAATAAACAAACAAACATGAAAGTGCTGCCAAGGCAGGCAGGCCATATATGGTAGCTGGATATTGGATTGGGATGTTGAAGGCAAGGGTTCAAATCCTAGGGGAAACAGGAAATTTGTATGACGTATTTGGACTTAAGCGTTTGGGAGTTAAGGTTAAAAGGTAGACCTACTTACGTGTAAGCTACTGCATTTATGGGTGATTTTTTGAGTATTGCATATAGTATTGCTGCGACAATGGACAGCTGAATTAGCCGCTTTAACGGTGTCACTACCCAGTCCCTGAAAATGTAAACAAATCACAAAACACACAATCTGATTAGTTCAACATATTTGTAAAATTAACTTTATCATATTAGATTTAATATTATGAAATCTAAAACTACCGGTACTTCAAGACATCCTGTTAGCACAACAGTAATGGAAAATCGTTAGAGTATCTACATAATACTCATCTCAGTTGAGTTGATCAGTTGTCTGAAGATCGCCCTAGCGTGAAACTCAGAGTTACAACTTTGTTCTACGAGATATTATATACGGTACTATATAATACTCAGTATTACTCATCTCAAATGGAAAGAAGCCCAATTGGGCAAGTAAACCACTGCAACTTTCAACACTGTTTAGTAAAACTATCCCTTAGGCCAGTTAAATTAAATTATGTGTTTTACATCCCCGCCTGCCCCAATTTTTCAAGATTTTGAAATATTTCTATTACTTTCTTTCATTTGTTCCATAACTTCACTTTTGAAATGGTTATACTGGAAATTAATAGATACTTTGAAGTGTTTTACAGGGCTATGAGAGTCAGCTGATAAAAAATCTGAAAATAGTGACAAAATGCCAAAAATAGGCTGAAAATAACAAAAAAAGCTGAAATTATGAGTCTTTTGAAGGCATGAAAAAATTTGAAATCAGATTAAAATCTGAACTCTCACACCCCTGGTTTGATGATCATTAATAAACATATTCCAAACACTTTCTTTCTTCAAGCTACAATGTAGAGATAAAGCAATTTGGAAATAACAAACAAAAATAGGAACACCTCTCCAATTTTTGAATGTGTCAATAAAGCTGTTGGTATAAGGATTTTACATAGAAATAAATAATACATTTTGGAAAAATAATAAAATAACAAGGGACTCCCTCACCAAATTTTTAAAAAGTCCGGATGTAAAACACATAATTTATTTCACTTGGTCTTATCTTTTTTTCTGCAAAAACTCAAGATGTAGACCTTGGGCTTCCTGTTCCTAAACATTGTGAGAAAAATAAACAACACAAGCCAAAGCTGTATCCTTACTACAGTATGGAAAGCAACCCAATTGAGGGGGGGGGGGGGGGGGGGAATAAACCGAGATCTGGCAACACTGACAGCAAAACTGTCCTCGGCCTTATCTTGTTATACCAATAACCCAGGATGTAGTCCTTAGATTTCCTTTTCCTTTTGTGATAACAGGAAACCAGGAAGGTAATCAACTGGGTGCAGTTCAGAGAAAAAACAGTCAATTCAAATTATAGAATTTTACAATTAGAGTGAAGTGCTTCTCTTTAATAAACATTTAATCAGAGCTAAAGGGGTATTGTACCCCAGGGGGGTCTGGCATCATTGACATGAGGGTATCAGGCGTGACCAAGAATTAACGTAAAAAGGGTGTGTTTTTTAGGATCAGGCACGTTACGTACGACACGTGAATAGGGTCTAAAATCTCTAAAAAAACTACAAAAAGGTATATATTTGAAACTAATGATCAAGTTGCGCATTCAGGGTCTCCAAAAATTCAGCTTACGCAATTGGGTTCATTCAACCTTTGCTCTTAACAGGTAACAGTTGCTTAAATCCCAGGGAAATCCACATTCAGCGTCTCAAATGTTCTCAAGCATCCCTGCAACCCTGGATTTTAGGGGGTTAAATGATCACTTAGGGTAGTATATTTTCAACAATCATACTTACTTAGGGTGTATTTTTGATAATATGTAAATACTTGTTTAGGGTGCTGTTTGGAAGTCTTTGGTCACGCTTGATACCCCCTTTCAATGTTGACAGACCCCCCTGGGTATTGTACAAGTTCAACATCATCCCAAAACTTTCCCCCTAACATTTGTAAAGATTTTTGCCCCAGATGTGAAGTTTTAGTGGTAATAATTGCAACATGCACAATTTTATTATCAGATCAGTCCCCAAAATAATGTTTAGATTTTCTTTTATCAATTATCATTGACAAAAACAAAAAGTACTGCTTTCTACAGGTGAAACCTTACAATTGCCTTTTTCAAGGGATCAAAAGCAAACTTGAAATTTCTTTTGATTTATCTGCACTCTTTAATGTAAGGCCTAAAAAAAATTGTTGTGTTGCCCTCAAGTGCAAATTTTTATGTTGGGCGGTAGGTAGGCTTTTTTTTTTTTTTTCAA
>JXSR01S016681.1:77972-91798 GCA_000969725.1 Ophiothrix spiculata | reverse complement strand
GCGCAAGCGCTCGGGACATCGCTGCGCTCGGTTTATAAAAAACTTTTTTTTTTCAAGTGCCACTATCAGGCCTGCTACAATAAAAACAATGTTAGCCTATATTTGCTTTTTTCGATATTCAACCCTCGAAAATGTTTAGGATGTCCAAAATCACTACAAGAAGTTTTTGATTTGGATGTCGCGGGGGAAGTTGTGAGGAGTATTGAAAAAAAAATTAAAAAACAAACAAAAAAACGACCGACCGGACCCTCTCTGAAAAAAGCTGGTATGGGCAACCAAACAAGTTTTTTTGGCCTTATTTCCCTTTTAGAAAGTTTATCTCCTTGGTCTTTTAATTTACCTGATTTGCTAGAGTGAGATTCTAGTGAGATTTAGATCAGTAAGTATCATACAATGCCATTTTAACTCTGACAGATTGCTTAACTTTTTCCATTTCTAGCCTGTCATCTCCACCAGGGGAGGAGGCTTGTGGTGAAGAAAACGTGTGTTTTTACACGGATTGAAACCGTGACCTCCCGCTCTCCAAATCTGTGGCACTTATAGAAAGAGTGGAGTCCTTTTCCGAGAAGCGATTTGGTTCCTGCATGTAACCCGTCTTTGCTGTGATTTGACGTGTTTTTTTTTTTCCATTTTTTTTTTCATTTTTTGTGATTTTCCAGAGTGAGATTTAGGTATGTTAGAGTTAAAGCAATACTATAAAGTGTTAAAAATGACGTCACCCATGACTTTTTTGGCTTATTGGCTTTGTTTTAGGTAGATATTAATACCCTCCAAATGATTTGGCTTAAATATGTTTACTTTTTCTGTTATAGCCATTTGTTGAATTAAATTCGGGATCCCGAATTTTATTCCAAATGTATAAATATAGGAGAGCATGCATGTCCTTTTTATCAATTTTTCTGTGGCAAAACAATTTTTTGACAAAACACACTTGAAAATGCTTTCAGATAGTCGCATTCCTTCATTTTATGCTGTTTTTAGTATAAATCTTTTTTGATCAAAATCTTATAGTATTGCTTTAAACAACTTCAAATTAACACTAACAGAACTTAAATTCTTCTATTTCTAGTCATTTTCATTGAAAAGGAAAAGGTAAAAACATGTGTTTTCACCTGGATTTGAGCCTTCCAACATGTTACCCATACGGGGATTCATATAAGCAAAACTACCACTGAGTGCTTCCTGTGTTACAATTTGATGTATCTGAACTGAGTACATTTTCATGATTTTAAGGGTGAAATCTAGTGAGATTTAGATCTTTGTACATTCTTTGGTTAAATTTAGTGAGATTTAGATATTTGTACGTTCTTTGGTTAAATTTAGTTAGATTTAGATATTTGTACGTTCTTTGGTTAAATTAAGTGAGATTTAGATCTTTGTTCTTTCTTTGGTTCAATTGCAGAAAATATGTTTGGACATACATATCAAGCAAATATACCGTACTTAAAAGTCTACATTTTTATTCCTTAGATTTAAATCTCGAGATTACCTCAAGCCGTAATCTGATGATAACTGGTGCAACAGGGAGCGGTAAGACGTCCATCTTGCGTGTGCTACACGGCTTGTGGCCGACGGCTGCTGGTACAGTAGAGAGGTACTCAACGGTAGAAGCTAAGGATGTCATGTTCCTACCGCAGAGACCATTCATGTCTGATGGAACATTGCGAGAACATGTATGTGTGAAACTTTTTTTTTTTCAAAATCTTGACCAGAATAGGATAAATGTCGTGGTCAGCCATTAAAGGAGCTTGGTCCGATTTTCAAAAATTGGTTTTCAAAGTCATATGAAAGATGGCCACAAAAGAGGTACGAGTTTCACATTTCAGCTGAATTTGTCAAACCGTTTTGATTTTATGGGCAGTTTTATATTTCAGAGCTGCCTATGCATTCCTGACTAAAATTAATTATGGTTACCATAATTAGACACATTTTCATATGCATCTCAAAAATGGAACATGACTCAGCTGTTAAATTTCACACGGGTTACGAGAACAATATGAGCAATATTTTGGTATCAAAATCTCAAAACGTTTGAAAAAAAAAGTTAGAGCAATATTGGACCATGATCCTTTATCCCTTTTAACCCTGTCCATTTCACATGTATCTGTACCTCTGAACCAGGCCAACCTGAAAGTTCACTATATAAGCTTACTTTGATTTTGATGTACCTTGCTTTATTTCTCGGCTTAATTTTACCATAGCCTGAATCGTTCCAATATCAATTGTGGCGGGCGTGTAGTGCGTATGAATTGTTTTTGTCGGGTGATGATTTATTTAGTTTAGAGAAGTTTTGGAGTTTAATGGTCATATAATTAAAGGCCTTATTTCTTTTCACAAAAGATGCAATGTTATTTTTCTGTCATGTATGAATTAGATTAACAAATTTCAATTTCATTATGCTCGTAAAATGATCAATGCACTTGCAGTAAATATTGATTGCTGTGTAATAATTGGATGCATCAAAATTGACTGTGCGTGCATTGATGTTGTCTCGTCATGTGAGTGCAAGAAAGTCGTATCTGCAATGGCTGCCCTAAGTTATATTTATTTTACAACTTGTCACAAGAATGTGAAAAATCCCTCAAAATGTCACTGTCTTAAGTCAGTGGTTCTTGAAATGGTTCTTCAGGTGACAGTGGTTCTTGAGGTGGTGTCACCTGAAGAACCATTTCAAGAACCACTGACCCAAGACTGGAGATTATACAATGTGCAATCCAAATTTATGACAAATGGCGGCTATTGCAGATACAACTTTCTGCACTCACATGACAGTCTCATTTCACTGGTGACATATGAAATAAACTTTTTGTCTTAATGTTTAAACCTTAAATAACTACTGTGTGAACGTCTGAAATGTTATTAAACATTGTAAAAAAAGGTAAAAATATAATATTATTAAAGGGACAGGCCTAGATTCTTCCCACTGATTTTTATCTACATATTTTGTTTACATGAATCAATAGAACATGTTTATAGTAATATAACCTACCAGTAGTTTTCCATGATTTTAAGGAATATTGGAGAAAATTCTTACCAACTTTAATTGTTGATGCCGGGGCAAAAAATGTTGTGAAAACAGTGTTTCTAGTTTCAAATTTTAAAAAGATCTTGTTTCTACACATGTGATGGGTAAACAAATTATTTTTGATGAAATTGTTTCTCTTCTAATATGTTTTAAATTATCCCCAGGAGCTTTATTTGATCTTTTATCTGGTAAATCCATCTGAGGTACAAAATTAGGATTTGGAAAACACAGGATAGTCACACCACCATCACAGAATGATATTATAAATTGATTCTCTCTCAATTTGAGCCATTTCTGTGTAGTTTTTTGTACTTGTTTGGATTTACTACACTTTTAAGCTTTATTAAGAGCATCTCCATAAGTTTTTCATTCTCTAAGTGGAATCTAGGCTAGTCCCTTTAATGTCATTTTTTTAATCACTACATGGCATGTAAGATGGAAACTTTTCTTTCTTTTGCTCACAGATCATGTATCCAGCTAAAGTTACCAGCAGTCATAAATCTGCCGATGAGGACAACATTCTCCTTGATATTCTAGCCAGAGTCGGTCTACTCGGTTTGTATAATCGCATCGGCAGTTTTGATACCACAGTAACATGGAATTGGTCGGATGTCCTTACACCGGGAGAAATGCAGTGTTTATCATTCGCTAGGTTATTCTATGCAAAGCCAAAATTTGCTTGTAAGTATCTATTATGTTTTTATAAGGTCACAAAAAATAATTGTGTTGCCCTCAAGTGGAATTTCTGAAAAATTTGGTTGGTCGGTCGGAAAATATTTTTTAATAATTTTTTTTCAAGCACCCAAAATGCCAAATTTAGGTGGATTTTCCATATATTTTCAAAATATTTTCACAAAAACCACCAATCTGAGCCAAATTGGGTGCTTTCACAACCCTAATAATTAAAAAAAAAAAATTGACTAGAGTCGGTCGCTGAGGGCAACACAACAACCTTTTTTTTTTTTTGGCCTGATTTTGGGACATGAAATTTCAGAGCCATGCGTAACTTAAGGAGCATGTGTGTGTGTGTGAGTGGATATGGCATCAGTCTCATAATAATATCGGTTGCGAGTTGTGTCCTTGGGCAAGGCATGTTTTCTTCCTGGGGGGGTATACTCAAAACATTCTGGGTAGTTATGTGCAGCACGGGTTATCCAACTTGGGGTCTTGCGGAACTGATTTTTGGTCAAAAATAGGGTCTATGGAACTTTTTTTCCCTCCAAATTGAGGTCTTAGGAACTGCTTTTTTCCCGTAAAATTACGACTGTTGGAGCTGAAAATCGCTAAAAATTAGGTTGAAAAATTGCTGAAACACACTTTTGAGCCATTTCTGTTGAAAATGGGGGTCTTCGGAACTTAAGTAATCTTGAAATGTGCATCTTGGGGAGTGGGAGAGGAGGCTTGAAAAGGGGGTCTTGAGCGCGTTACATACCCTAACTTCCGACAATGTAAGTGACCCGGATGTTTAAATGTTGCAATATTCATGCTGATTAAGCTGCAGGCTAAAAATTGCAGTATGTTTGTTTAGATGTGTTAAATGATGTAGCAAAGAAAAAGTTCTGTGTGATCCGAAATCCTCCATATGACACGAAAAAGTCGTATAAGCAGCTCTTTACCAGTCCAACTTGTATTGCTTTGGAACACGTTGTATTACAAAGCGTACAATGTTGTTACGCATGCGCGACTAACGGCAACGTGTTACACTACCAGATACCAATAGAAACGACATGCATAGCTGTCGATCAAGCTAGGGAAACTACTAATCAAAAATTGATTGCAATATTATAAAAAAATATAAAAATAGTCATTTTCAAAGCATTTTTCCTGGCATTTTCAAGTTTTTGCTTTCAACCTATGTGTGTGTTGAGTGATAAATTCGTTATACCCTGTTAGTTCTCATGCAATACAAAAGACATTAATGTTTTGGGTACGTATATCACACTCAGCTTTCAGCATCGATACAAACCCAAACCATCAATATTTTCTTGTATTGCATGAACAAACAGGGGATAACTAATAATATTATCAACACATGAAGGTGATCTTTAACCCTTTGAACCCTGGCCATTCCACGTGCATCTGTACCGCTGGCCCGGGCCAACCAGAAAGTTAAAAAACACAATAAAACGCCTAAACTTTCTTTTATTTAGATTTTTCTTGCTTTACCTTTTCATTTTACACTAGTCTGAAATGTTCAAATAACCAGCATTAACAAAAAAATACTATTTATGTCGACCAACATATTCGACATTTACGTTGTAGTCTATGGGTGAAGCCATATTTGTTGAAAATTTGATCAAATTAACGAAAATGTGAGGAATGATTCAGCTCTGTCGAGTAAATTAGAGCAGAATGGCCGATCAACCATGTGTTCAAAGTTTTATTGGTGTCCTCCGATATAAATAAGACCATTGGAAATTTAACTACCCATGCCTGTTGACACACACATCAAGTTTCTGACCTTGGAAGCCTGTAAACCGGCTCGTCGGGTATACGGTACATACGTGAGCCGGTATACCGGCTCGTCAGGTTCAAAGGGTTAAAACCCTTCTATTTATAATTCTGTATCGTATTAGCCAGAGTTTAATGATTAAATGTAAATATTCTCTAATATCCCTTGATTTTTTCAGTGCTTGATGAAGCCACAAGCGCCCTCACAGTCAACCAAGAAGCCTCACTCTATCGCCATTGTCTGAATCTCAACATGACGCTGGTCAGCGTGGGACATCGGGAAACGCTCAAGAAATTCCACGACTGTGTGCTACATCTAGATGGTAAAGGGGGCTGGACTGTCAGCCCGCTGAATTAGCCGCTAAGACTGTTGTGCAGTTGAAAAATCCAGTACTAAATGTAGATAGTAACACCCTGGTCACATAACCACCGGTCGCCGACTGGTATCTGGTAAGCCGAAGGAAGCCACAACGCCAGTATAACACCGGTGAATGCTCTTGCGATGCCCGGTTGGACACCGGTCGGTTGCCGGTAGTTATTACAAGCCGCAAGGTTTTAACTCAGAATTAAATTCTTGCGGCATACTTCCGGCTTAAGGACACCGGACGGTGATTGGTGTCTGCTGAATTCTACCAGGTATGATGCCGTAGAGACATCGTAACCTCGCCGCAAGGTTATGTGACTAGGGTATCAGAGAGCATGGACTAAATGGCAACCTGTAAAGCTTTTCCTGCAGTTGCTGAAACCAAAGCCTCTGTGCAAAAGGGGTCTGCTCGCCAGTCAAGCAACTCGCTGGTCCGAAGGCTCGCTAGTCCAAAGGCTCGCTAGTCCAAAACGTTTTTAACGGGGAAATTACAACCTTGAAAAAGGCACGCAAGTCATAAAAACAGCTCACTAGTCCGAATATGGAAATAGGCTTGTCAGTCCGAATTTTAAAAATAACTCGCTAGACAGAATGTTCAAAACGGCTTGCCAGTCCAAATTTAAATACCAGCTCTCTAGTCTGAATTTTAAAATAAACTCGCTAGTCCGAATTGAAAATAGGCTCGCTAGTCCGAATTTTCCAAATTTTGAAAACAGCTCGCAAGTCAAAATTTTGGGAAACTGTAAAAGAAATATGCACATTTTTTCTCCTATTCGGACTAGCAAGCCTATTTTAAAATTTGTACTAGTGAGCCTATTTTGAAATTTGGTCTAGCGAGCTGTTTTTGATATTCGGACTAGGGAGCCTTTTTCATAATTCGGACTAGCGAGCCTAAATTACAATTCGGACTAGCAAGCCGTTGGACTAGCGAGCTTTAGGACTAGCCAGTTGTCGGACCAGCAAGCTATCCCCGTGTAAAAAAAACCTTGAATTTGTCAATGCCATGTACATTTGCTTTGCTCAAAATTCTGCTTAAATATATTTTTTATGAAGTCTTCATGTTTTCAAACATAATTTGCTTTTTGTAACATTACACATAATAGAGGGTGTTTTTTGCTATACTCTGTGCAGCAAGCAACAGAATAAAGTAGTCCATATTTTACAAATCATAGCAATGTACCCAATTTTGCTGAATATTCAAATAAAATAATCTTTAACTTAAGGTTTATCCATGTGATAGCAATAAAATTAACCAACAATAATACCAAACTGATGAACACAGTGATTTGGCCTTTTATATAGTCAATCCTAATCAATCATTGCTAGTATCTTACCCAACACAAAAGTACCAGTTCACAATGTTGTAGAATACAGAGGATATGCTATGGGTCTGTAACAGAGTCTGATTGATTGCTGCAAGGTTTATAGAGTATAGATTAAATTTTTGTAAGTTTGAGAGGAAATATGCACAGAATAATGGTTCCTGTAATTTGTTTTAAACTTTTTAGATATTTAAAGTGCAATAATATGTTGATTTTTGATTTGTCTTTTACACATGACCAAAATTTGTGTCATTTGTTGAGATTTGTAAAACAATGTATCATTCTTTAAAAAAACTTTTTGAACCATTTAATTTAGTCATGCAGAAAATAAATGTATAAATCGAGGTTAACCCTTTGAACCCTGGCAATTTCACATGTATCTGTACCGCTGACCCGGGCCAACCTGAAAGTTAAAACACACAATATAACCCCTAAACTCACTTTGATTTCCCTTGTTTTTACTTTTTCATTTTACAGTAGTCTGAACTGTTCCAATAACCAGCATTCACAAAAGAATACTATTTATGTCGACCAACTTATTCGACATTTACGTTGTAGTCTATGGGCGAAGCCACATTTGTTGAAAATTGTGATCAAATTTATGAAAATTTGAGGAATTTTTCACCTCTGTTGAGTAGTTCCGAGCAAATTAACCCATCAACCATGGGTTCAAAGCTTCATCGATGTCTTCCGATATAAATAAGAACATTGAAAATTGGAACTATACCCATCCCTGTTGTCACACAGTACACATCAAGTTTCTTACTCATGACCTAAAAGCCGGTAAACCGGCTCATCAGGTATCCGGTACATTACACATGAGCCGGTATACCGGTTCGCCGGGTTCAAAGGGTTAATGCACACTATTCACATTGGCTGAAAATTACTGCACAGAATACACTGTGATCAAAAGAGGCTATTACTTAACCCTGACTGAACCAAGTCACATAAAAGAAGATATTGGGCCTTCCCATCATGCCTTGCTTCCAATAGGATTTTTTGTACGGGTTGTAATAAGAGGGTTTTGTAAGGCCAAATTAAATATAGTTTGTCTCAAAGCTCTCCTACTCTGAAAAACTAATGCAAAATGCAGTTTTGTTTTTTTTTCTTCTTTTTTTTTCATGTGTCACAGAAGTCCCGAGTGCTATTTTACTAACTTGATGGGCAAAATTGAGTGTCTTCAAAATTAATATCAGCAACACCGTCGTAAAGATTGCTGCAATTATTTTGGGAACCGTGGGCCATGGGAAACACAAACATTTTGCCTCAGATTTCGAGTTGTTTTTCACAGTTTCATGGAAAAAAATAAAATTGGGTAAAAAAATAAATTTTTAGGATTTTGCAGCAAACTAACGCGCACAATAAAACTTACGCATGCAGGAGCTTTGAGACAAACTATTAATTAAAATGAAACATATCTGAAATGCAAGTATGTAAATGTTGCATTTTGTAGGCCATGAATTGAACTCTAAGATACCATTTGTTTCGTTTCAATCAGTAATCTAGAACAGAAGTTATGGTTGTCAAATACTTGGATGTAAAATTTTCTGGTCCAATTTCACTATTTTGTAAGTTCCCCGGTGAATAACATTCTATTGAGTATTGTCCTTGATCTTCTCACTCAACGGTAACAATGTTAGTGATTTGTAATGTGCATGCTGTCTTTTATATATTCTGAAAAAAATGACCAAATTTAATTAATTATAAGACCAAGGTGACTCATTTTTATTTCATTCAGAAACACCCCTTCTTTATGACCACTAATCATGACATTGGTCCAGACAAAAATCAACCCAAATATTTGATATAACATAACTTAAGTTATACACTACCAATTGAATTCAAACAAAAGGCACTGGAAAGTTCAATTCATGGACTATAAAATGCAACCGTTACATACTTTCTGACTATCTGTTTAACCTAAGAAAATTACACGTAAAGATAGGAAGGTTTTTTATGGGACACCCTGTATTAAGTCTGCTATGTTCAGTTAGGGTTAAAGGTATATATGTGATAACTCACCCCGAAAAGGGGGACTTTGCGACAGAGCGCTTTTCCAGAAACTGATGGAAAAAAATAGGCGGCAAAAAATAAAGAAAATAATAAGAATTTTCAGCAGATTTTCTGTTGTAAAATTTGAGTAAGGTGTCATTTTAAAGCTTAGCAAATGTTGTAACAGATGGAATGATAATAAAAATTGATATCATCTGCAAAGTCCCCCTTTCGGGGTGAGCCATCACATATGTAATCAGTTATGTGTTACTTCAATACATGGCATTTCACAAAACCAACAGATATAATTGGCTAAACAGATTCTGAAATGTAAGTTGCATTCGTCTTAACTCAGAATTGATGATAATTTGTCACAATTTATCCACCACGATGAAGTGAAACAAAAATGGAAAAACGTATCATATACTACGAGCACTCTACGGTATGGTATAATAATTGAAGCAGTATTTCAATTTGTATTCCACTTGAAATATAATGGACAACTTTTTGATATTACTCTTGTGTGTGATTTTGAAAGCATGATCAATGGAAAGGAATTGCATGTCGGACATTTCCAATTTTATTTATTGTTAAAGGGTCTAGCTTAGATGCTAGTATTCTACTAAGATTTGTAAACTTGTGGAAATGTTTTAAATAAAGCTTTAAAATGGAGTAAAATCACAAAAGTAAAAACCACACTACACAGAAATGGTAATGGCTTCAATTGAGAGAGAATTAACTTAAATCATTCTGTGATGGTTTGTTGATATATATAAGATTTAAAACTATACTCTATAAACCTTGAAGTATGCAACAAGTAGCCAATTAATGCACTAAAACCAATATGACCATACGAGGAAGTAATTTAGTACATATTTCTCGAATCATAACAAGGTACCAAATCTTGCTAAATATTCAAATAAATTTATTCACAATGTTTGTCCATGTTTGCAACATAATTAGCCCAAAATAATACCAAAATTATGAAGAATTCATGTAAAAATATATTAATACGCAGTGATTCGGCCTTAATCAATCATTACTAGTCTCTTACACAACACAAAAACCGCCAATTCACAATGTTGAAGAATACAAGGGATATGCTATGGATCTTGTAACAGAGTCTGATTTCTTGTTGCATACTTCAAGGTTTATAGAGTATAGAGACACTGTTTTCACACAATATTTGGTAAACAATTGTATTTTTTCTAATATTCCACATATTCAGGGAAACCTACGGGTAGGTTATATTACTATAAACATGTTCTATTGATTTTTAATAACCTGCGTAATAGCGCGATCCAATCTAATAAGATTATTTCTACTTTTATGCAAACAACTGCGCAGTCATCAGGCAACAATGACTTCTTATGACCCGCGTATATGATGTCATTAGCGCTTAATGCTTTTTCTCATACACCCCACACACACGCGTTTATCATATTACACGATGATAGTCATGCTTGGACTGATCGAAATTATCTTATAAGGATAAGTCAATAAGTACACCTTTAAGTAAGAAATAAGTTTAATAAAGTATTCTTCATAAAATTATACATAAAAGGCATTAAAAATGTCAAAAGAACGGTTATTAATGACAATAATTTCTTTGCACCAACTATTTTTCGGTCATTGTGTGAATTAATCGGTGATTGTTTTGGACCTCGGGTTATTCAGGAGCTGGGCTCCCTCAGAAAAATACCTCCGTCCAAACAATCACCTCAGAATTCACACAATGACCTCAATAAAGATGGCGCGCAGTTATTATTGTCAAAATGTAAAAATATGTAAAGTCTGTTTCTGTTTAACAACGAACATTTTTGAGGTTGTGGTTTTACTATTATCTCAACTTTTATCAACAAAATAAATTGTCTTAAATTGGCCAAGACAATTTCATGTAAACTTTCAGACATGAGAATCTTCAGATAATTATCTGATTTCAGATATTTTGTCATCCGAAATCATCCAAATTCAGATAATTTGGAGCTCGATTTAACCACTTTAGAGGTTTTTCGCTTAAATTTTACCAAATTCAGATATTTTAATGAAAAATCATTCTCATGCCTGAACTTTAAAAGTTGACAAGTAAATTGTAGACTCTCTCAAAAATGTTGGCAACGTATATGTTTACTACAGCATACTATCATGTTGAAGAGTTTTTAATCAAGTCTACTCTCACTTTGTTTTGTCTCAGCTATATGTTGTTGATACTTGTGTAATGATGTTGTTAGTTAAAGTAAAACAATCTTTATGGAGAGCATACTTTACTAACCACAACATGTTAGTTGATAGCAGAAATGGACTTTAAGTAGAAAAGTAGCGGGTTGATTTCAACCCCAACATAATTGGCTAACTTTGTCTCAAGATCTGATAATTTTTGTAACTCTCCAAAACATTGCATCGATTGTTTAACCATTAACAAATTTGGTGATATCCTCTCAGGTTAGGCGCTGGAGACAATTAGGCCACAACTTTTAGTTGCCATCCACAGTCAGGCCACAGCCTTGGATTTTTCCAAAATGGCTGCCGTAGGCTTGATTATGCACCTCAAGGTTATTGCATAATATCTGTTGCATGTTTTGAATTTATCTAGAGGTGCATAATTAAGCCTACGATGGCCATCTCGGAAAATCAAAGCTGTGGCCTGGTTGCGGCCGGTCGCACAAAGTTGTGGCCGAATTGTACTCCAGCGCCTTACTTGTTAACAAACTTAAACCTTGCCACGTACTGCAAAAGCAATTTTGGTTATATAATTTTGCATTTGATGCCATCTGGAAAAAGTGTATTTTAAGTTTTAAAATGTGAGACGAATATACATTTTTTGAATTGAATAAAAAGAAAATTATTATATTTGCAGAATCTAAGAGTTGTGAAAATGAATTCTTACAAGTTCAGAGTTTGTAAAATCTTTTATACTCATACATAAATAATTGTACATACAAGAACTCCAGTTTGATAGGGTAGTTTTGAGAGGTTAGATGGTAAAAACTATATCACATATATGTGACTTTTCATCTCAAACAGGCTGTAAAACGTTTTTGGGTGTACCTTTTTGGCCTCATATGTCAGTTGTCTGTAAACGTTACTAATTATGGAAGTCTCCTGCATCAGAATTTAAAAATGTTGAAAAAAGGTATGAATTTATCAAGATGTTCAGATTTTCTTTCATTAGTATCATTGACAACAACAAAAATACTGCTTTCATCAAGAACGTAAACCTCAAAATTGGCTTTATCACTATCAATGCAAATTTGAAATTTTGTTTGATTTATCTGCAAATGATGTTAAAAAGCAATTTTTTCAATAAAACTTCAAACTTCTTTTTTGCATTTATGTGATTCATTAGTATATTAAAGCCATCATTTTAGCTTCCTGGGTGAAATAACAAAGGCATGAGGTGCTTTAGTTTATTGCTCTCTCTTAAAATAATCTTATTGGTTAGTTTTTAAGAGTTTGTTAATCAATCACTTGTAGCTCCCAACTTAAAGCACCTTTTGCTTTAATGCGTCACATATAACATTTATTCACTCTTGGAAAATGAGAAAAAAAAAGTAATAGCCTCATACCAAAGATCAACATGAAAAACAAAAATTGGAAGTTTCTGACTTTTCTGAAGGTCATGATCAAAATTTTCACAATATATTTGTATTAAAAACTTGACCTTGATTTTCATACACACCAAGTAAAACTCATTTGCAGATAAAGATTCTGAAATAATGCACAGGTCTTTAATACTAGAAAGTAATGGTACAATATCTTATAAGTTCCTGCTTATCATCTAACTTAGCACTTAGAAGCAAATCAACTGATGAATTTGCCCATCACATGACGCTCAGGTATCCCTTATCGAATTCACGCCAAAACACCCGATATCTCCTCAAAATACCCGGTATCCCATTATAAAAGAGTTGTTAAAAAAATCAATGGTTTGGGGATTAGGCTGTAATTAACTGTGTCCTTTTTGGAAAGGTCTAATGGGTTTGAAAAGAGTCTGGAATTAGGCTGTAATTAACCGTGTCCTTTTTGGAAAGGTCTAATGGGTTTGAAAAGAGTCTGGAATTAGGCTGTAATTAACCGTGTCCTTTTTGGAAAGGTCTAATGGGTTTGAAAAGAGTCTGGAATTAGTAGCTGTGTTCAAACCATTTTTCTTAAACTCTTCTGTTACTTTGTCCCGGTACTTTGTTCGACAGATTTATACATGTATTCAGAAGATACATCTAAGCATAACTTGTGTGTGGGGCCTGGTTTACAAACTTGAAAGTTATGTTATTATCTGACCACAAACCAATTTCAAAACACATTTGAAATAGATTGTCAGTTATTATGTTAAAAAGGAAAATATAATCTTCTCCGAGTTGCTAAATTTATAGGGGCAAAATGTACCTAATGATTTCCAGTGTTTGAGGTTGCACAGGTTGAGCACAAAACCAAACTACAACCAGTACCATTTTTATAGTTCCTGCATGATCTATACTTTGAACAACACTAAAATAGGCACTTCAATCACCTGTTACGTAATCGGTGAACGAAATCGCTACACAGAACTTGTGTGCGTAAGTTCAATAGGTAATTTTTTTTTATTTTACAAAAAATTTTTTTTTCAAGCTCTGCCTGCATGGATCTTCTCAATCATTGAATATGTTATCAAATCATATTTTTTCCAAACTGTCCT
>JXSR01S016681.1:15826-34745 GCA_000969725.1 Ophiothrix spiculata | reverse complement strand
GAAAATGACACATTTTCTCACTTTTCTCAAAAATGCAAGCACATATGAAATAATTGTTTGGGGATCGTAACATATCAAAGTTGACGATTCTTTTATGCTACAAAACTCAACTTTGATAGAGGTGACCTTGAGGGTGAAAAGTGAATCATGAATTGCCCCTTTAACTCGGTAGTGAACTAGTGTTAGTGCTGGGCTGAAATCTCCAACTTTGCAAGTTGTTTTCACTGATCATGCTGCTCTATCAAGACAACTTAATCTACACAAATACCGTAAGGCCAAAAAAGAAACAACTCTGTTTCGTGTAGCAGGTCAGAAAATTGCAATGCGTACCATGCTTTTACCAACTGATTGCTGAATGCGTCACTTTTTCCCAATTTGTACGTTGAATATTGAAAAAATTATAGTCTAGTTCAGAAGAGATCAGAATTGAACTTCATTTGTTTTCACAGAGTCCGATGATACTAGTAAGTTTTTTCGGGAATATTTCCTTCCCACTGTCGGGATTTGCCATTTTTGTCAATATTTCAATTTTTTCATATAAATATAAGAAAAAAAAGCTACGCGTGATTTAAGACCATTTAAAAGGAATGTCACGGGAAACAGACTTGTTTCTTTTTTTGGCCTAATGCCACTTTCATGCTTATTGTCATTTTGTAACATTGTCACTCGTGTCATTCTTTCATTTCACATTCTTGAATTCATTTCAACTTATAAAATCTTGCAGTGAAACAAAATTTTGTTGTTATCGATTATCTCAACGACATGTAGCTTTGCTGCTACATAACTGGAAGCGGCAGGTTTTTGAAAAAATATACGCCATGCAGCTACAAAATGACACTAGCATTAAGCCAGTTTACTGACGTCTATTTACACAGTGCACCTGCTTATTTGTCATACTATCGTATACAAGCTTTCAAAGCCATTGATAATTTTAAATCTATAATTTTCAGTGGCGTAAGTTAGTCTGGGGAAAAGGCCCATTCGGGGATCTTGACACAAAAAAGATAGAAAAGAACGGGGAGGAGAGAAAAAAATACAAAGGAAAGAGAAGAAAAATAGTTTTAAATATTTTGAAAATCATTGAAAAACTTGCTGTGCGCTTGTGAGACTCTGAATTTCCCTCTGTTTCATAATTTTTCCTCCGGCCAGCCGTCCCCCTCTAAAATTTTAACCTTCCGCACTGGTCATTTGGGGGAAACTGATGGTTGTGCCCCACCACTCAAAAAATCCTGGGCACGCCACTGATAATTTTCATACATTTTTCTATATCGTACTGTTCCTATTAATTGCCCATGCTCTATTAAATGCCCACCACAAAAATTTTCAAAGAGTGTTAAAAACATTCAGTTATGAAGCATTTTCGTATATCGTTCAGCTTACCAACAATTACAGGAAACAGTACCGGAAGTTAATCAATGAGGTCGCGATCCAGGAAATGATGTAAAAATTATCAGTACTTCCAGGTTATCGATGGCCATATAACAGTAAGTTGCCATAATTGTCAAGCTTAAGTTGCAATTTTGTGCAAATTTTACTGTTGAAAAACAATCTCTAATGATCACCCACCCTTCATGAAATGTTGCCACCCAGTGGGCAATTAATAGGTACATGTATCGTCATATACAAAGTTGAAGTACTTTCATTACTTCCTTACAATGATTTCTTACATCAAATAAATTTTGGCAAGTAAATTTCATTAACATTTTCTTGACCAGCAAGAATACAAACACTTAACTCTTAGAGCGCCGAACGCAAAAATTTGATGTTTTCATTAATAGCTGCTTTTTTGGTAAATTTGATTGTTTCCCTGAATGACACATTTTTCTGAAGATTTACTATTTGTATACATGATCTACTTTCAGAATTGATAAGTTTATTCATGAGAGGCGATAACAGTTTTGAAAAATATGGATGTTTTTGTGATTGGTTATGTACAATGTATTTAATTTAAACTTGACATTTCGAAAATGTTGCATAAGGCAGCTATTAATGAAATCATATGATGGTGCGATTTGCACCATTTGCGCTTAAGGTGTTAATTTTACAATTGATAACCAATTACTTATGTGACTGTCCATCTCAAACCAGCCATAAATGCGACTCTTGTTGTGTCTACTTTTGTAAATATTTGCCAAGACCATGTTTTTAAGGATTAAAATAACACCTCATAGAACTTCTCTCACAAAGTTAAGTTAGGCCAAGAAAAAAAAGTTGTGTTGCCCTCAAGTGGAATTTCTGAAAAAATGAGTCAGTCGGTTGGAAAATATTTTTTTTAAAAGCACCTATTTCATGAAATTTGGGTGCATTTGAGGAAAATTGGGTGCTTTCCCGACCCTAATATTTTTTTTTTTTAAAAAATTGAATAGGGTCGGTCGCTGAGGGCAAAACAACAATTTTTTTTGGCCTTATGGTACTGCAAAGAATGTCATGGAATTTAAGGTGACATTGTGATAAACAAGTTTAAAGATCAGTAGGCCATATTTTCTATTGATGGTTCTTAGAATAAATTTATATTTTCTATATTCTAATAATTTGTTGAAATAAAATAAAACTGTGGTGGTATTTTGAATGCATGTTTTTCCTCTTGAAGCGCAAAATGAAGTTTATCGCATTTACAGTTGGTTCAAGATGAACAGGCACAAATATACTTTCCACTCCCTCCCCCAACCCTTCCTCCTTATAAAATGGTTTTTAAATGATCATATTTCCCATGGCCATGGAGGATAACTGACCCAATGAAATAAACACTGCCCCTTATCACTGATACTAAAATGTGCTTCCCAAAGAATATTTGTTCAAAAAACAACCCTTTTATCATTTTTTTTCTTTTCTTATTGGGTCCCCATCCCTGGAAGAGATATGGCAAGGATGAATGATATTTTATACTGTATCAGTTTTTGTTATAAAGCTTTTGAATTGCTTACAAAAATATATAATTAGTCTTCAAATTCTATAAGATTGTCAACTTTACATTACTACAGTATGCAAAATGTACTAGTAGATACTACATGGTTTTATAAATCCTTTTTACGTAATGATTTCTAAACCCAAACCCCTAAAATTTTGTCAACTGCATATTGTCCAGACTATTCAGTTTTAGGCCAGGTTTAGAGTTTTCAAAATGCAACGTTCCCATGCACTCTGTGACATGATGTAATCGACATACTCAGGGGTTTGGTCACTGTTTTCTAAATATGGTCATAGATTCTCTTGGTGGTATGATAAAATTACATACACTCCCGCTCGAAAGTATTTCCGCACAATTACGAATGTTCAACAACCTTATTTTTTATATTAAACGATCTAGAATCATCAAATTTTAATACTAGTATAGATAACTTATCTATTCAATATGAATAAATCGATGTTTCTTCCATTGCTATAAAAATGGCTGATTTCATGGACCATACAAATACACCACAAGTACAAATCTCATTACTATGCAACTAATCAATTTTTCATAACCTTGTAACAGGATAGAATATTTTCAGGTTGTAAACAAATGCGCAGAAACATATATAATTTTTCTATGTTCAGACAAAAGTAGTAATATACATTACATGCCATATTTTAAAATGCAATGAGTGCAATTCGAGAATAGTTACTTTGATAATTATACAATATAGACTCTGTCAAAAAATGATGAAAATCGGATGAACGCCTTTTGAGATAAGGCTCAATAAAAGTTTTGTGCAGAAATACTTTAGAGCGGCAGTGTATAACTAAACACTTTGTACCCAAATTCATTCCAACCCCCGGGTTCCAACTTCAACAGACCATAAAAGGTTTATGAAATTATCAAACAGTAAACAATTTCTTTCAAAACTCATTAAACCCTTAAATTCATATGAAATTATCAAACTGTAAACACATTTTTTACAAAACTAGAATTCAAAATGATCTATCTATATAAATTTCTGTCATAATGTTTAACATGAGAACTACAAAATTCATGATAAATAATGCTTTCATAACATACAACCAATATATACAAAAAAATGCATTTTATGCCATATATGCAACACAGTAACAAACAAACTCAATTATAGAAATACATAAATATTTTTCTACATTCTCACTGGGGCTGTCCACATGAGCGTGATCAATGTGAACTCATCCGGGCTTTTCACATCTAGATTAAACTGGATTTTGCAAATGATCATAAGCAATAGAATTGCTCATGTAAATATGCATAGTTGCATTATTTAAGGATAAGAATATTTATTTAAGGAGCAACTACTAAAAATTGACTTCCATGTTATTTGAATACTAAACTGGTTAATTCTATAAAACAATAGGAAATTAGAATACGGTGCTAAGTTTATCATTGTTTATACTTAATACTCAAAAATTACTGCTATATGTGAAAGAAATCATAAAACAGAAAGACATTTCTGGAGCAGCAGAAATACTTCAGTTCCAAATACTTCAACTGCCTGACAGAATATAGCACATTATGCAATATTCAGTAGTGTATATTTTGTAACACACACTTGATGAAAAAATCAGACTTAAAACTACACCACTGGAATTTGTATATAACATAGATTAAAGAAAGTACAGATAGGAAACAGGTCTATTTGCACCTTAAAATTTGGCTAACTAACTTCAGGGATTGCTTCATGCGGGCCCCATGCTTGGACCCACGCTGCGCGAGTGTGTAGTGACCACCTCTGCGTTCTGTTGCACGCTACTATTACTTGACTACAATGCAATATGCATCTTATATTTTACCGCTAAATTATGCCTAAGCAAGGAACAGCATTTGACTGGCTCGATAGCCGCATTTTCAGTCAAATTACCATTCCATTGTCGGATTATGGTACATAATATGGGGCGCACCATTAGATTTTCAGGGGGAGCAGGAGGTTAGGTACGGGGTTGATTTTTTCCCCGCCCCATTCAGGAGAAAATTTCCCCCCCCTGGAATTTACTATTTTTCTGCCTTTTCCATGTTCAGGGGAGAATTGTTTTCTTCTGCCTGCGGAGGGGGAATTTTTTTTCCAAAAACTTCCTGCTCCCCCCTGGAAATCTAATGGTGCGCCCCTAAGTGATGGATAAAACAAAATCTTGATAACATAAAATAAAATGTTTGATCCCATTAATTTTGTGTTTAACAGGTTCTACTGTAAAATGTATATGAGGCGCAACTGCTTGATCTGGTTCAGGTTTTTTTTCTATGATTATAATTTGTCTCGAAAAGCGAACCGTTTTGACGAGTTTTTGTAATCCCTTGTATCCAAACTAGCTTTTGCTAGTGGAATGCCGCAATATATTTGTAGACCAACTGCTGGTGATCACCGTTAACGGTGCGTTTACACTGTGACAATTTGGGGGTAACGACAAGCAACGTAAACCTGCGAATTGCAGTTTTGAATTTTACGCCCGTCATCATTGGTTAAAGTCAGTTAACGCTCACACAAGCTGCTAGCCACGCAGACTTTCGTTACTGTCAGTTGTTTTCAGTTACAACTTTTTAGTTGTAAATACGTTACCCTCCGTTGTTACCTTACGTCATAGTGTAAACACACCTTTACATGCATAATTTGTCTCGAAAAGTGAACCGTTTTGAAGATCAATCTGACAAGTATCCCAAGTACAGTGGAAACTCATTAACACAGAGTTCACAAGAATGTAAAATTTTCTTGCGAAGCATTTGTCAACATGCAATTATATAGAAAACTTATATATTTTATCGGTCATTTAATTATTCTGCTAGACTGTAGGGCAAGGTCAGCTATTCAAGGAAATGGGTTAGCATATAAATTTTTGCAATATGGTGTGACATTTGTAAAGTTGACCAGCTCTTTTAAAAGCGATAGTACAAAAATTTACAGGGAGTGTAACCAGGCCCCTGACACTTTATCCCCATATCGGCCATTCTCACGAAAATGGCACCAGTAGCGATATTTCGTTCTTTGATCTGAAAATCTCTGTGTTATGCTTAAAATAGGCAAACATGTTCATATTCATGTAGTACTTGGTGAGCTCTACGCGGACATATATAGTTTTCTATACTTTGTTTACCGTTATCTTGGTCATTGTGCTCCCAGAAGACACCAAATTAGGCAAAAATGGCATGTCTTTGAAAGAGGCATCTATTTTATAGTGATAGATACATCATAAAAACACATTTTCTTGTTCATACCCGTGTGGTTTATTTCTCAAAATGCATCAATAATATCAGATAATTACCAAATTTGAAAGTTATATTTCCCAGTAAGCCACAAGAAACCAGTATAGTGTTTCCGCGAAATCAGTGTATATTACGTTATCCATGTAATATCTCGATTCCAAAGATCACAGTGAACTGCAACCATACAACTTTTTGCATAACTTGAAGGCTAACATATGTGTACATTTGTAAATCATAACATTAAAAATGTTTGGTCGTAAGTGTGGCTTTTAAAAACAATTATATTCCAAAATTTATTGCGTCCGTTTTAAGCATGTATATTACGTTATCGCCAAATCTAAATTATGCAATAGTCTAGACAACTTTTTATGCATATCAGGCCATAGGCCCTCACCCCCTGATCATGTTTAGCCAAGATAACCAGCATTATATTTGACCATCTTAATTTTAGTGATGGAAAAACATCAAAATGTATATTACGTTATGTATATTACGTTATCCAATGCAAGAACAAAAATTATGAAGATCCTTGAATTTATTTCTTATGTCAATATTAGGCTTCACTGAGTTGCTCTTCGAAGTAATCTCAAAAAGGACAGGGCAGGCACTTGTTTGACAGCTCTTCCTATTCTTTTATATGCTAAATTTAAAAGTTCTTGTGTAAAAATATAAGAATAGTGGTGTTCATAACTTTTGTGGTTCCATGATACTTGATATACTAGCTAATAAAAAAAGTTAATTAAAGACGTTTTTATGAAACTTCATTTTTTCGATTTTTCCAACTCAAGTGGAGTCATTTTCGTGAGAATGGCCGTTATACTTCATAGCTCATTTGATTACTATTTCTCAATAGTCGCTGGTAAACATTTCTTCGCTGATCATGTGATCAGTGGCTCCAATTAGCGTAACGTGTAACGTAATATGTGGACAAAAACGAGGTCACAAAATGAAGAATGCTGCTCAAATATTGATAAATCCTGACATGATGTGTGTTATGCTTAATCGGGTACAAGGTGTGCAGCATTCTTCATCGTGTGTCCTCATTTTTGTCCACATATTACGTTACACATTACGCTAATTGGGGCCATTTTTTTAGCTCAGTGTCATCTCTTTACTCTGTGATTTAACCGAATGGTTATGATAACTGGCAACAAGAACCGTTGGTCTGGCCGGTCAGCCGCCAGTTGAGTTTTGCGGCAGCCTTGCAAAGACAAGAAAATTCTATCACATGTATACAATCTCAACCATGAGAAAATAATACGGCATCTAGCAACCATGATAGCGGTTGTTGACAAACAACAACCAAAAATGTTGGTACCGAGCTATTATTGTTTCAATTAAAGTTCGGACGTGAACATGATTTCTGAAGGCAACCACTGCGTATTCACAAGTTTTGACAAGAACGGGACACCAGGAAGTACGCAACATCATTTCCAATCAGTAATTCACAGAACCGCAACATCACACGTGCCCGAAAAGCATTATGAACTTGCATAAAATGCACACGCAATTGTGTTACGCAAGGCTGTAAATTTCAGCACTAACGATGACAGTGGACGCGTATAGCTCTAAACCAGCACACACTGGATAAAAAGTATATTACCTTACCAGCAATGAATGATTATGGCACCAATTCGACAAAGTACTTCAAAGGCAAACAATATGATCACTGCAACAACCGAATTTCTCTGTTCTTGTAGGTGTTTATCTCATCATGTGTTGTAGTTTTGTGTTTAGCGATCTCACCTTCCGTGCATTGGGCCCTGGTTTGATTCCTGATGAGGGCTTTCTTGCTGGAGTAGAATCTCGGAATCTTTGCTAAGATGTTTGTATGAATTGATGGGAGAATGGGGTCAGATATTTGATCTTCTACGCCCCTAACATGAAGTATTCATAGAGGCCTTACATGATTTTATTGATTGATATCAAGCAAAGGATTTGACCTTTACCGTAAACATGGCCTATCGCAGTCCATTCAATAAAATACGGTAATTAACCTGCTGATAATGGTGCATTTTTATTGATGGAACAATATGAAGTGTTTTATAATGGTCACACTTCTATTGAATGCATTTGAGCAATCTGCCACACTCACGGTATTCTACGTCACATGCAGGGCTTCTATAGATGTGTATATATTTTATGACATGTTCGACCTTCGGAAGGGATGTAAAGCCGTCGGTCCCATGTACAGAAGAGTTTTACCTGTACATGTAATCACAGTCAGTACTGTCAAGAGTAGGGTATCTACCTCTGATTGTTCTCGAACCCGTTTCGGCTATTTTCGACTTTAAAATTCACATAAACTGCTCATAGTTTTATAACTTCTAACAGTCATCATAAATTGAACAATTGCACCAAAAATGTGCAAATTTGATAGAAAATACATTCCGGTTCTATCAAGCTTTGGTAAATTGCAGCGAATACATACATATATCAACGTTGGCACTGAACCAGCAGCACTAGTAACAAAAGTCGGGCGTTTTATAAATATTGACGTCTTTTTCCCTCGTGACAGTTTCGCTGGCTTCACTCTCTTCATCATCGCTATCGTGGACGGAATTGTAGATATTATTGGTTAGATTATTATGATGTCTGGTGTTATTCATATTAATCTGTGAAAAAAAAAAAAATGATGCAAAAATGAACAAATTACACAAAATGTTTTATAAGTATTAAGGGGCGGCTTCAAAACTCATCTGGCGGTTATGGCAGGTTCTTAGCGGTTTGCTATTGTTTATTCCGGTTGAACCGCTAGGCAACTGCCGCTCGAGTTTTGAAGTGACCCCTAACACATTGTTATGAGAAAAAGGTACTGTATTAAAAAGTGTTAAGCTAATAATTATTTTGGTCAAAACAAAATCTTTCTATCTTCATGAGACAGTACAACATTAAGCCAATCAATAATGAATTGGACAGTGTAAACTAAAATCCAGAGAGCAGGGTCCTATTGTTTGTAAATACAAACCCTACCATGGATTTTTGTTTAAATTGCCCAATAAATTTTATTTTGCCTTAGAGCACAACCAGAGCATAACAACACTTCCTCTTGGTGAAAAGATCCATTTTTGAAAAACCCAAATCAAATTTCAGTTTTGGGCTGAACATTTGAAAGGGATGGTCTTTGAATATTGTTTTGAGAGGGTGGGCAAGGATTAAAATTATAATCTTTGCACTTTAGACAAAATTACTTTATGAGAGATGAACCTATAATTAAATTTAGACTTCAGCTCTTATTTGATTTGATATGAGGCTTATGAAAGAAGAAATCTTTTGGGCAGGCTCTTTTTAGGGAACTAATTTGACTGAATATGAGCATGCTGCCAAATTCAATGCAAGTTCTGCAATACAAATTCTAATGTTATCAAGGAACTTATATATTGACCATTTTGATTTGACTGCCATTTCAAATCCTGGCAACCATCTTGGATTGTCACTCATGGAGGATGAGATATTGTACCTTCGCATTTTACCGCTCCACGTGCCACACATCGAGACTCTTCATAACTGATTTGCGGGAAAATTGCTGTAGTTTGATCTAAACAAGTCGCAATTCAAACACGGTTTGCGCGTGAAACAAAATGTACATGCTGTATATATGTCAAGTGAAGATTTACGCAATCTGCCTGAATGTCGGGACAAACTCGGAATATATACATAGGTACAATAACTCTGCTCCATGAGCGACACAAGATGGCGGCGAGTCCAGATTCCCCTATAATATTTCCTTCTGATGCTATGCATACCTCAGTACTAAATTGGCCCACAGCTGTCTTCTCGGACTTATTTCTTTTTACCTGCAAATGAAAGAAAGACAGAATTTAAACCTATGGCCCAAGAATGCAGAGGGGTAGAACAGGACATAATGTTTATTTTTAGATCGTATTGAAACCAATGTAAATCTCAATTTTGCTTTAAACATACTTTTTGCATCAAATTACAGGGGTGTGAGAGCCAGTTGACAAAAACAATGAAAAGTGTGTAAAGTTGGGGTAAAAGGTCAAAAATGGGCTGAAAATGAATGAAAAAGCTAAAATTTTAGCACATGAACATTTTCAAAAATGTGGAAATCAGCTGAAAAGAGGAACTCTCACACCCCTGAAATTAGTTTGTAAAATAATTTTTAAACCTCAAATCCATTGATGCTTAAACAATTCCACTAGTTTTCATGAAAAAAAAAATAAAGTAAAAACCGTTAGATGTTTACACAGTCACACATGTTATCATTCACACGACTGGCTTTGAGAACAAAGAAGTTTAGGCGAGGTTAGTTTTTTTTTTCAAAGTTTAAAATAGGAATTATGCCATGAGCTACCTCCTCTGCAAGAAAGCCTCTTTTGGCAAAAATCAAACTTTTGCTAAATGTATAAATAACTTAAAATTTCCACTCGTTTGTTTGTTTATAAATAAAGCAAATGCCAGTTCTAACACGTCATGTAAACTACCGCTTGATATCATAAATATATATTTTTAAATGGTGCTTAATGGTCTTTGCAAGATGATGGTAAAAGTGGCCAAACTTATTTCACTCAAAGAACCGTATCTTTTACAATATAAAATGAAACCATTTAAAATTCTTTTTTTCTGTTACAACCTGTATTATAAATCCCAAAATTTAGCCATACAAAATGGGGGTTACCGCCCAACATATGTTTTGACATAATTATTTTCCAGTATATGGTTGATAACTTGAAAAAACTAGTATTTGAGAAATATATGAAAAATCAGCATTTAGGGTCACTTTATACTTGGCCTCCGAACAAAATTTACACTACCAAACATTTATTTTGACGTCAACTGTGGGTGGCCATATTAATCAATCAATCAATCATACAAGTACTTGCATAACATGCATACCCCATTAAGGAGTCTATTCGTACAGGGGACCCATGGCTTTATGTGACTGTCCGACCACGTAGCAAGTAGAGTAAAGTTTCTTGCTCAAGGAAACAAGGAGACGAAAACCGCCCGGCCCGGGGCTCGAACCCACAATCTCTGTATTACGAGACCCGTGCTCTAACCGCTCGGCCACGCTCCATAGGTGTTGTTGTTTTACATCTTTCTTGATTTCACATGCCATTTTCGGTTACATATCGTTTTTGGTTTTAGACACAGTGCTATAGGTTTTACACACTCTTTTGGATATTTTAGACCCTATTTTCATTGTAATATACACCTAATTTTGTAAACCATAGATTAAAGAAAGTCCAGATAGGAAACTAGTCTATTTGCACCCTAAAAATTTGGCTAAGTTAGGGGATGGACCGACGCTGCGCGAGTGTGTAGTGATCGACTCAGCTCTGTGTTCAGCCTCGCGTTACTATTACTTGACTACAACGTAAATAGCATCTTACATTTTGCCACCAAATTGGGCGTAAGCAAGGAACAGCGCTTATAAACCTCGATAGCCGCATTCTCAGTCAAATTACCATTTAGTTGCCAGAGTACGTTGTAGACACGTTTATCTTGTTGACACCTTTTTTGACACCTATGGCTGCCCATTGTTTGACGTCACAACAAAATGTTTGGTAGTGAAAATTTTGAGTATAAATTGACCCTTAAAGCTAAACACTAGAATTACTGAATTAATATATTACACTTACAAATATTGCTATTAATCCTGCTATGACAGCTAGTACTAATGTGACGCTAACCACCACGCATACCGTGACAAGTAGCGAATGCGTGACGACGGGTCTATTGTAGGATGGGTTTTCTTCTGATAAATCGTGCTTGACGAGTTTTACCGACGTGATGTCTAAATGGAATGCATGCCCCTCAAACGGGAAAATAAAATTACCAGAATCAAGCTGAAATAAAATGGAAGAAAAAGTTTTCCCTCAATTTCCCTCTTAAAGCAATACTATATATAAGAATTTGATCAAAAATGATTTACAGTAAAAACATCATAAAATGAAGGAATGTGACTATCTAAAACCGTTTTCAAGTGTATTTTGTCAAAAAATTGTTTTATTACTGAAAAATTGATAAAAAGGACATGCATGCTTTCCTATACTAATACACGTGGAACTAAATTCGGGATTCCAAATTTAATTCAACGAATGGCTAGAGCAGAAAAAGTAAGCATATTCAAGCCAAATCATTTAGAGGGTATTAACATCTACCTAATACAAACCCAATAAGCTAAAAAAAAATCAAAAGTCGTGGGTGACAGGGGGCGCTTCATTTTCAACACAATTTATTATTGCTTTAATTTTTTTTGAGCTTGCGCCAATTTGACAAAGTTGAAGAGGTCTTGCGCCAAAATTACAAGCTGAAGTTGAAAATTGGCTAAATCTAGCAAGAGATAACATCTTTTTCACATATTTTCGGAAACCTGTTACATCAAATTTATAGGCTCCTGGGAAGGAGTCAAAATTGTTCTCAATGACTAATGCACATACGAGATCAATCAGGGAGTCGATATGGATAAGGAAGCAGGATCAATGTATTTACTCATTAGGGGCCCTGTCAACCCTTTGTTTTCAGAAAAAGTTTTTGCACTGTATAGCCGAAAACATACTCGGCCTCCAAACAAAATTTTCGCTACCAAACATTTGGTCGTGACGTCAAAATGACGAGTGACTCCAAACGAAATAACTTCAACACCGAGTTGAGACCAAATAAAGTTTCGCGCTAGATTGCACATGCGATTGAATTGCCATATACATTGGACCAAATGTTTGCTATTCTTTCATACTTTAAGTTCGATGGCAAATATTTGGTGACGTCACGACAAAATGTTTGGTAGGAAAATTTTTTGTTTGGAGGCGGAGTATGATTTCGCCTTAACTCAGCAATGGATAATTAAATTCAAATAAAAGTATACATTTCTAGAAGAGGATTTGCATGCTGAACATTATGGTCAGGTGATTTTTGGACCAAAATGTGAAATTTTGTCCCAAAGGTCAAAAAAGGGTCAAAAAATCGTGTTGTTGGTCCAAAATTTTACGGGAAAGCTAACTCAACTTTGCTATGGTAAAATTTTGAACTATTTTACTTTAAAGAACCTAGAAAGCAAAATCTAGGAACGCATTTTTAATTTTTTATATTTTTTTCTTAGTTTTTGAGATATTGTCAAAAATTGGTCCAAAAATGTCAAAAAATCCTATAGTAGATAAAAATAATGTGCCCACCCCCCAAAATAAATAAAATTAAAATTAAAAAAAAAAATACTATGCCTTTAATTGTACTTACCAGATATAGGACATCAGCAGCAGTGTCTTCTATATTTATATCAGCGTCTGCTAACGCCACTAAAATAAATTCAACGTGAATACTGCCTGCTGTTATCTGTATGGGTAATTGAAATAAGGTCTCCATTTAAATCTGTGTGGGTTACCCAAAGATAAAGTGTGGTACTTGCATTACAATGCATTTAGGTTCTCACAACAAAATGGCATGCTCAAAAATGTCTTTTGATGCACCAGGGCTTCGAAATCCGCGGTAACGTGGCTGCGCCGTTTCCAGAAAAAAGATTGAAGTCCCAGAAAAAAATCAGTAAGCTTAAAAAAATCATATAAAGTCCAATTATAAATCACAAGAATTTCTGACGACATATGATTTTTCTGGCAATATTGAATGATGAAATACAAATAAATGAGCCAAATTTTGGAATATTGTCACATTACTGTCAAAAGCAAACTAGTTTTTAGAGCCATTTATGCATTTTTCCAGAAATCTCACAGAGAATTCGCATCAGCACAATAAAAGTTCCCAGAAAGGTTGATTTTTTTTTATACCCTGTGATGCACTAAGATTCTGCACAGATGTTTTTAACTGGTGAACTATTCAAAACTTGAACACCTCCTTACCTGCATATCTTGGATAACGTTTCTTTTGATATTAACGGATTCTGCTATATGTAGCTGTAATGCACTGCAAGAAATCACAACAGAAATGTTACATTGATACAATGAGACCATGATGAGAAATTACGAGAGATTGGCTAGTATAAAGGCATTGTAAATTATGGAACTCAAATGGGAGGGGGGAGGAGGGTATCTAACCCTATTTAACCCGCCCCAAAATGGCATGAATTGTGTGCACTGGGTAGTAGGAACTATATGGCGTGGTTTTTAATGAGCCTCGTTTGTAATGGTATTGGAAGTGGCACATCACTTGATAGCTTGGACATTCAGCTTTCTGAAAATGAGGATGCATTATCAATTATGCAAATCATATGCAAATTAGCTCATGAATAATTAATGAGTTTCTTGTTTAAAACCAATTTTTCATAAATCTAAGTCAGTATTTTGGCTACTTATGTTCAAAAAGTATATATTTTTAGGTTCTATTGAGGAAGCCAGTATAATTATCTCTTCAAATCAAAAGAAATTATTTTATTTGATAAACATTTCATAATTTTATGACAGTTTTTGTCCCAATTTTTGAGCTAAATTTTGGCCTAAAATTGGACAAAATATCATGGTTTCAGGCCATTTAAGCCATTAAATCATGCTTTAAAGATAGAAAAATTGGGTAAAAAGAATGTATTTCTATTTGGGAGTCATAAATCAACCATTCTGAGCACTTCATTTGATTTCACATGTCTAGATATTGTTGCTACAGCCTGAAAAAGCAATTTCGTGCCATATGGCACGAAATTCGGGGGGTCGCGTTAAATAGGGTTAAGTCGTTGATGAAATCAACTTTGGGCGTTGAGGTTTGGCAAACCATACCAATACTACTTCGAGATATTAACACTGGAACACATCAGTCAATCATTAAACCTTTGTGTTTGAAATGTTATTTCTTTATATTACACGCAAAAAGCCAAATCCTACTCTGTGAGCTTATTTTAGGCTTGGCGTCCAAAGACATTCCCTTGCCCGTGTGACATTCGCTCTCCCTACCAAGAAAACTTCGCTCCAACGGAAAGTGACATTGGCTTAACAAATTTCACAACATTCGCTACACTTCAGATTGAGTTGGAGCAAAGATAGCTCCAAATATTCTTGGGTTTGTTTATCCAATAATCATAGCACTAGAACATACGCTAGTGGCATTCGCTTTCATCAACTGAAACGATGTTCGCCCAATGAGAGCGACATTCACTCTCTATTTAAGCGAATAAGTCAGAGCGAATATCAAGAGCGAATGGCTTTGGACGCCAAGCCTTAGTTCAACTGAGTTCTTGAAATTATTGTTCAACTTACTCTTTAAATTTAGCTGTTCGACCTGTGAGTATAGAGAAATCTTCTGTAAAATCAAATATGACTTCAATTGTTCTGAAAATAATTACAAGTTAAACATTAATGATGATTTAACACTTTCCAGTCTGACCCCAGGCTGAAGGCAGTTTAGTTTTTCAGCAGAAGTGGGAAGGATTTGAGGAATTTACCTTGGTCATTTAAAAAGTGTTAACCCTTTTGATCCTGAATTGCAATATAAGGTGTATCCATACTGAATTAATTTACACTCAGTACAAATTGGAACATCTGAGCGTTCACTCGTAAGCTCCTTTGGAAACGCTTCATCTATTGGATCGAAAGTGTTAATGGACTTTCGTTCAAAAGGGAACTATAATTATTTAAAAAAAATTCAAAGCTATGGAAATTTGGAAAATATTTCAACCCAATTTTAGATGTCACCACTTCTGAAAAATCTGATTCCAATTTATCTACCCATAATTAAGGTTCAATTTGTGGAAAAAACAAACCACAGCCACAGGAGCGGAACTTCCCCATATGCCAGAAATACTCAAGCACCTCCCTTTTTTAAAAGCTTTTAGCCGTTTGCGATGCGGTTGTGATGCGTTTTGCACTGTAAGGGTACTGGTAATTGTATAATTTAAAGCATATGATTGAATAGGATCAGGTTTAAGCTAAGATTAAATTTTGACCGTCCGTTTTCAATGCAATGCTTGCGATGTATTTTGAATCAATATAATGGTTTTTAGCGAGAGTGATTTCTTTTATCCGGTCCGTTTGCAGTGCGGCTATCCGGAAACCTATGCGTTTACCTGAATCGGTCATTGGAGTGATTCATCCATTTTGAATGCATTATAAACTTTTCAATTACAGAAGATGCTGAAATGAAACCGCATTAAAAACGGACGGACAAAATTGAATCTCAGCTTCCAACCTGATACAATTCATCTCCACGTGCTTTAAATTATACCACTACCAGTACCCTTACAGTGCAAAACGCACCGCAACCGCGCCGCAAATGGATAAAAGGAATCTGGCCTTAAGTCACTGAATAGAGCAACTACGTATCACTCTGAATGCCTGATGATTTGTGTGTTGAGTTGAGCCAATTGAGATAGCTACCACACAATGCAATCTATCAGAATACTGCCCTCTATAATAAAACTTTGACAAATTCTCCTGAGCAATGACAATATGTGTACCGCCGCGGCAAAAGGGTCCAGTTGTTGACTCCTACATGTAGCTCATTGTAGCATATCTGATGTATACAAATACCATACATTAGATATGCTACAAGGAGCTACATGTACGAGCCGACAACTGGACCCTTTTGCCGCGGCGGTACACATATGAACAATCTGTATGTGACTGTCCATCTCAAACAAGCCGAAAATGCAGCAAACTTCATTTTGCGCTACAGGTGAAAGTACATGTCAAGGTTGCAATTTTCCGAAACTGATTTTTTTTTTGACTGATTCACAATCCTTGTGCTTACTTCAAAACACCAGTAAAGTGCGATTTCAAGAAAATTAATAGTCGGAAATATGAAATATATTTGTTTATTTTGAAGACAATCAACACTTTCAATGCATTTATTTCAGTTATCCATTTTACTCCCTGACCTTTGATGGACCATAACTTGAATTCTGGAAATCGAGTGAAGTTCTTTGAGGTTCATTTTAATTCTTATAACTTGGTCTTTTCAAATATTTAAAAAAGGAAAATGACAAGAGGCTGCATTTACGTCTGTTTTGGGATGGACGGCCACATATGGTAAAATAAGAAAGGATAACTCCTGATAAAAATTATCTGAGCCAGAAGTTCCCCATTTACCCTGGGATTTGAACCCTGCCCTCTCACATTCCGATTCAATGTCCGTGCCAGCTGTTGATGAAAATATTAAAACCTTGGTTTAGCTTTAAACACCTTTCTAGAATACGGGCCATAATGCTTACTTTATATATGCTAGGTCAGGGCCCCAGGAGGGGGGGGCACTCAACTTTGAATGTGGTAGGCATGTCAGGCGTGAAGCGTCGAAATGAGGGGCAGGTGAACTGATTTTCTGTAAAAAAGGACCTTTGAAACCGATTGTTGGGGGTCTAGTGAACTGAAATTATGACCAAAAATAGCCTCCTGAGCTGAAATTTTTTGCATTTCCTGAGCAATTTATTCAGTTAGAGCAAAATTTTGTAGTTTTTCTAAAGAAACAGGGTCAAAAGAACTGAGTCACGCTAGATCTAGTGAGCGGCCTAGCGGCCTGAAAAAGGGAGTCTTGACCACCGGACATATATATCCTGTGAGTGCCCCCCAGGGGGTCAGGGAAGATGTGTGTACTTACCCACAGAACTTTGTGGTGCACAGCCAGGAACCAAATTTGCAATGACTGCAATAGAATTCAAACAGAAAAAAGTGAAAAATGATGTAAATTACATTTACAGCTATAATCTCATAGGATTATGATAAAAGTGCATGGAATATTTCTCATCCCTGATTCTTCTTTTTTCTTTTCAATCATAGTCCTTCTGAAAACATTCTAAATGGAAAATAAATCTTCATTCTATGAACTTTAAATGACGTTGGAGTTTCGTGGTCTTCATATATATCATAATTCAAATCAAAAGCACTTCCTCAATTATCAAATGATGCAATTCATAAGGCGATATTATGCATAAGGCCTAAAAAATATATGTTTGTTTGCCCTCTGGGACCAACTCTAAAATGCCAAAAATTTGGATCAGGTATTTTGTTTTTCTTTTCTTCAAACATGTAAAATATGAAAACTCAATATTTTTTGATGGAGAATGTAAAATTTAGCAGTATAAAGTCACATCTAGTAGTATAAAATGCATATTTCCTTTAAATAATGACCCACAATTTTTGATTAAGCCCTGCATTGCTTGGTATTCACGATAAAATCCATGGAATGACATCCTTCTTTAAAATAAATGTGAAGATTAAAAAAACCAAAAACAAAACAAAAAAACGACCGACCCAAAATAATAATTTTTCCACTGGAGGGCAAACAAACAATTTATTTTTTTGGCCTAACTTGATTTCACCATAAAACTTGGATAGAAACACAAATGTAGACATTCAGGGGAATCACTCGGATATAATTGGCATGCATGTATAATGAGATATATTCAAAATGGATCCTGAATGTGTTTCACAATTTTTAAGAAAAAAAATCCTTTTTTGCTGTATTGCATCAAATTGACTTTTGAAGTATATTTCATTGACCAAATTATAAGTCAAAATGACACATTGGTTATGCAGCCCCCAATTTATGACAGACATTTTCATACCCATATGTCTCAAAAATACCCATTCATCTGTAAAAGCAACCCTTTTTCTACGCTGGTCCCCGGCCTCTTATGTCTTCAACAACTCCACACTGACATAAGACGCAGGTATCCACTAATGAATTTAAGCACTTGATTGGCCCGTGCCCTGAAGGCATTTGTTTTCCGCGTCAAACACACAACATGCGTGACGCATTGGTGATTGCGCGGATCCTTGTAACGCGTTGTTAAACGAGGGGCGCCATGCAGAGGTCGCGCATGTAAACATCGCCATTTTGTCAACCTCTTCACCAAAGCCTTCCAATCACGAACGTTTGCCGTGTAGTTTG